>RHDR01000033.1:0-94438 GCA_009806295.1 Davidsoniella neocaledoniae | reverse complement strand
AAGGACAACCTACTTCTCAACAGTGACAGGCCACTGAGATACAGAACATTTGTTATGGTTTCGTTATATGCTATTCCTGCGCATTTCAACTTCTAATCCTTTCCGGGAAAAACCACCTCGTCGGGAAAAAGACAGAAGCTTTTGCTATACCAACCATGCGTGTTTCTCGATATCCCAGCAAGCACGCATTATGAGAAAAGAAGAAGCATAGAAACATTCTTGCGTTGGTATGGGCGAGGCTGGTCGTATGACGATCCCCCGGCCGCTTCACTTTCTGCTTTGCCAGCTTGAGTTGAAGCAATAGCGCAACAGAACGACTTCTATCAGACTACGAGCCATGATGTCTTTTTCCCGCTAGACTGGAACATGTCGTCCGCGGAGCCGGCTCTAGGCGTCTAGATTCTTGTCCTATACAGGGTTTCGTTGTTTTCTCTGCCACTAACTCGTCATCATTTTTCTAGTCTTTTTTTCTTTTTGCTTCTCCCTGACATGCTAACCCCGCTCTCTGCAGGTTTTTCTCTCTTTTCTTCTCTGGACTTCTTTGGCTAAGACGTGGGTGGTCCGACCCTTGTCCTGTAACGCCCCGAAGGGCTTGACATCAGTGACTTTGATATTGGCTGGTTGTTTATATTCCACGCATGGTTGCAATTGCTGCTTCCGTTTTTTTTACTCTTGCTCCCACATCATTGCTTCTACCTCGTTTTCTTTTCCTTTGCAACGTCGACCTGCTTTGTCTGCGACATTGCCACATCCTATATATGACCTGTCTACTCGTCATCTATTCAAGCCACCGCTGACATCACCGCACTGCAACTAACACGTCGTTGTGAATCTACAATTCCGCTGGCCTCTATTGTCTTACTACGCGCTATTATCTTCTGTCTACTATTATTATCTACTAGAGTATTGTCTTGCCTTATCGAGAAAGCTAGCAGTAGTCTCGACCCTTACTTGCAAAACCAAAAACCCCGGCCGTTCCACTCCCCAGCTTCTAGAAATCCAGGTGCCTGTCAAATCGTCGTTGCCAAGCATTGACCAGAAGCCTTGGCATCACCAGATCCACAACGTCACTTTCAGTTATCCTCGCTACAGCTTGGATCTTGGGTCCGCATATTTCTGCATAGTGAAAGCGAACCGCTTACCCGAGTTGCACAATTTCTGGTTGTCCTGCATCCCGCTTCTTCCCACCGCTTTGAACGGTCTTACGATATCTTAAGAGCCGCATTTCCACCCTTTCTCCCCCCCCCCCTCGTCTTCCTACCATGAGTACTATCCAAAGTCACCCGCCTGCATCAGCAGCATCATCTTCTATTGCTCCTTCCGATCTTCAGCATGCTGTTTCGCGCCTGAGCATATCTAGCATCACATCGCCCCAGCACCAGAACTATCTTGACTCTCTTGTCTCTCCCACAGCCGAGGACATCACCCGCATTGCCCAAATACAGGCTGACCGCGCCCGCGAACACCGCCGTTCTGCCTCTCTCACACAAACAAAGTCATCAGCGTCAGCCGCAGCTACTGCCGGCGCCTCCGAAGACGAGTCAGCTCGTCTTGAACACGCAGCTGAACTAATCCAGCGCACATACCGAGGCTACCGCACCCGCCGTGAAATCAACGGCATGACACTCGACGCTTCTCTGCGCTTCGCTTCTACTGTGCGCGATGCCCAGTTCCGCAACCGCATGGCCCCGCGTCCGCGCGCTGAAAGCAACGCTGCCGATGGCGTCGCTTCACCGTCTAGTCTCAGCACGGAAAACTCCGCCCAGGCCCGCTGGCGTAAAGCCGGCGCCGTCTTCCAACGTGCTGGAAATGACATCGACCCGGAATCCGACCACGATGATTATGACAGCTCCTCTTCGTCTTCTTCTTCGTCTTCGGACGATGCCTCCTCCCCAAACGCTCAGGCGAAGAAAGAGGAACGCCGTCGGAAACGTGAGGAAGCAAAGTTACGCCGCAAGAACCAAGCCATGATGATGAACATCCAGTACTTCTTAGAGATGGTTGATCTGAAGCATCGCTATGGTGGAAATCTTCTCGCATACCACAATGAATGGAAGCACGCCGACACGAACGAGAACTTTTTTTACTGGCTCGACTTTGGTGCCGGTAAGGACATGGACCTAGACTCATGCCCACGTGATCGCCTAGAGCGCGAATGCGTGCGCTATCTGAGCCAGGAGGAACGCCAATACTACCTTGTCAAGTTTGACGAAGACGGCAAGTTGCGATGGGCCAAAAATAACGAGCTTCTCAATACTACCGAAGAGTACCGCGACAGCGTCCACGGCATCGTTAAGATCGATGATCCTACACCTAACTACGCCCCAGGACCCGATACCACACTAGTTGGCAGTGCCCTTGAGACATCGTCTAGCGCTCAAGTCGCACGCCGGCTTAGCACGAGCAGCGGCTTTAACTCCATCACGCACTCGCCTCGGTCCTCGTCCGACGATGATGCAGAGGGTCACCGGCACTACCCAAACCCGGTACCGGAGGGCAAAGACGGCAAGCCAGTATCGAAGCGTAAGCACATAAAGGCTAGCCATTTCTCCACCTTGGCAGTGCTCAACAAGCTTATGCGCAAGTCGATCCGCAAGAACACATGGATCTTCGTTGCTGACACTCGATTCCGGCTCTACGTCGGCATCAAGATGAGCGGCACATTCCAGCATTCATCCTTCCTACAGGGCTCGCGCATTGCTGCTGCCGGTCTGATACAAGTCAAGGATGGCCAGCTATCATCTTTGAGTCCGCTGAGTGGTCACTACCGACCACCGGCATCCAACTACAAGCACTTTATCAAGAACTTAAAGCTAGAGGGCGTCGACATGAGCCACCTCAAGATCTCAAAATCATATCTGATTCTCTCTAGTATGGAAACTTACACAAAGACCAAGGACAAGAGCAAGAAGTTCTTAGAGCGCCTCATTGGCCACAAGCCCACTGAAGGCAACGAAGCGGAGGCTGCAACTACAACGAAGAAATAAAAAAATCGTGGTTTTTTTACTAGTTGGCTATTATCATGATGTTATATGTTTCTACATTTGGGAATTGGGATGGGAATATGGATGTCATTCATGGATTTTAGTATGTTTGATTTTTTGGGATACCAATATGTTAGCAATAAAACAACGATACTCTTGTGATATACAAAGTTAAAACAATAACACCGTTAATTTCGTAACGACCTCTCAATCTAACTACCTTGACTATAATGCTTGCTGCCTCCGCCTCGCCTACCAATATCACGACCTGTGCCAACAGAGACCCTTTAGTTGGCTTCACTGGTGGCAATGTTCCACTCCCAAGCTGCGTGGTGTAAGTTTCACCTTCAATGTTCAATGATCTTCATATAAAACTGTCGAATACATTACTAATACTTCCCAGGCGTTATAGATGAGTGCTAACCCCTCTAGATGCGAACTTTCGTGCCTAGTAGGTGGCCTCTTTGTGCAGCAAATCCTAAACGCGACCTCGACAAACTTAGATAATCGATTAATGATAGTCATGGACAGGGTTTCGAACACACCGGGAGAAGCGTATCGGAGTGAAAGCCCTCTATACTGAATTAGAGGGATGATTACATGAAGAACAAGAAGATAATCTATGGTATAAAGACTAGAATGACGAAAAGAAAGTCGGTGGAAAGTATAGATGGAAGGTGGAAGCTTCGGTGCGGAAGCTAATGGGAGAAAGACAAGGCCTCAATGACACACGGCTACGAAAGGATAAGGAACGGTGAGATGATCTAAGTTATGGAAAACTTATTCTCAAACGAAAATATATATTCAACTAGAAGTTAATGTGGAAAACGGAAGAAAGACATCAATGTATTAGAAGTGTAAAAGAGGTATCAGACCACGTTAAAACCATGAGAGGGGAATGCATGTATCTAGAAAACTAGAAGGACAAAATAAACGTGATAGTCTAAAAGTTTCCACAAGAACCTAAGAGGGAACAAAACTAAACGAGGAAGTAAGGAAACATAAAAGCTGGGTCAAGTGTTGGGAATGCCAATCATGGCGACTAAGAACGCACATTCTCTACCGGTTTGGTGCCATGAAAGACATCCCTAACTTTGTTCATGAACATACGGTCCTTAGACAATATCTAGCACAAATTACTAAGTCAAGTGTAGCTATACGGGGGCGGCAGTACAGTACAGAGATATTTGAATGGATATAAAACCTGTGATTGCATCACCATAAAGCACCTCCTTAGAGATGAAGAGATTACAAACAACTTTCAAGAATGAAAACATTATTATCATACTATTTAGTTATACAGTTGGTTTATACATATTAGGGGTATAGTACAGAAATCTTGAACGAAATGGATAAGCCTAAGCCAGGAGCTTCCAACACAAACTATCTTCCATATCTATCACTGCTACTAGCAATTCTTAATGAACAATTTAGCAGCATCAAGATGATTTTCGCAGGTATCTCACATAAGGGTGGTGCTATCTTCAATACTTTGGTGATGTATGTTAACTCCTTTTGAGACCAAGAGATCAGCAATATCAATATAGCCTTTGGCATAGGCTGAACTAAGAGCAGTCCGGCCATTAGAAGTTTCAAGATCGATATAACCTTGATCGCAAGCGGAGATAAGAGCAGTTTGACCATCAAAAGTCTCATGGTTGATATCAACTCCTTTCTCAATCATAAGCTTAGCTCTCGTTTCTGCCATACCTGGAATGCCAAAGACATGGCTACACCAATTATTCCTGAAATATTCAGAAAACGTTGATGTTGGCAAACCATCTTTGTTAATATCTGTCTGTATATATGCACTTATGTCTATACAGAGGCTTTTTGTTTCTTCTTTTTAGAACATTTCTTTTCTACAGGTAAACATCTCACGCTCTACCCGTTTCCCTACTTTCGTCGAAATACCCCAAAACAATCAATTTTCACTAAGTTTAAAGTGTTACTTGTAAAGCATACATGTACTACGTATTATCTTCCATAGATGCAGATAAAATTCCATAATTTTCTTCACATGCCAAGCAAGCTTGTCAAGCAATGAAAAAAAGTTCGCGTCGCCTGGAGGCAGTGTAATACCAGGGACACTATGAGCGAGGACATGTGCAAGCACAGCGGCCCAAGCTCGAAAGCCAAAAATAAGTATAATCTAGATTGTGTTCCTTAGAACACTTTCAGAGATTAAACTGAAAAGAACAGATACTACACTTGATCTTAGCCAAAAGGCAAAGAGAGCTAAAGAAGAAAGGAAAGAAAACTTAACAAAAGGAACGGCGGGCTGGCTGAGTATTTATAGTCAAATTCTGGCTGATTAGTGGGTCCAGTTGTGCTCCACTGGCAGAAAGCCTTAAGCCAATCAAGTCCTGTTGCCATAATTACAGAAGGCATCTTAGCTTCACCGCCCATAATCCTGCCAATTTGGCATGGATCACACCGCTTTCATGAACATAAATCCATGGTAAGCAAGCAACAACGACAAGGTTGGAGATATCGCCTATCAGGCAGCAATCAAAAGTTGCAGGTTGTCTAACCCTTTTATAACCCTTCCTAATCAACATGACAAGAAAGGGACAATCATTGGCATATTTAGTTGAACGTACCAACGAAAGAATGCTGTCATAGTAATAATACATATATTCATTAATTAAGTTTATAGCAACTCATGAAATAGTCGTCATAAGGTATCATAAAGCAAACATTACCATCCCATCACCAAGCATACCCAAAGCTTTACCACTCAAACACATCGTGAATAGCCTCGATAGACAGACCCTCAGCTAGCAGAAGCTGCAGCTGGATACGGCACTTCTGAGGGTTAAGGAAGCCACCACCGACCTTGAGGCCCTCCTTGGGAGCGACATAACCCCAAGTAGTGCGACGAGAGTAGACAGCGGGCACGCCCGTAGCATTAGAGACTTTTTCCATCTCCTCATCACCAGCAGAACCCCAACCACCGGCACCCATACCAGCCAAAACCAGGCCCTGCGCGCCGTCCGCAACTGCAGCGTCCATCAACTTCACATCGTGCTCCTGGTGCCCGTACAGGATATCGACCATGGGCAGGCTAGTCATGTCGCTCACGTCGGTGTAGTGGTAACCATAAGGCCGGGATGGCGCGTACCAAAAGATAGGCTCTAGGTTGTACATGACACCCATGAAGCCGTGGTCACCGGGGTGGAAGGTGTCGACGGTGTTGGCGTTTGTCTTGGTGGTGTAGCGCGCGCCGGCAATGCGGTCGTTGAGCATGATCATCGTACCACGGCCCTTGGCGCTGTCAGCGACAGCAACTGTGGCAGCCGACAGTAGATTAACCGGGCCGTCAGCAGAAATGGCAGTCTGGAAGGGTATCAAGGTTAGTAATTGTGAATAAGTGACCAAGATATGCAACAACCCTTATGTTTGCATAACCCTAGGTAATATAATAGAGGATGTAGAAACAACTTACAGCAGGGCGCATGGAACCGACAACGACAACGGGTTTGTCCGATTTGATCGTCAGATCCAAGAAGAAGGCAGACTCCTCTAGAGTATCAGTGCCGTGGGTCACGACAACACCAGTAGTGTCATTAGAGTCTAGATCAATCTGGATCTGGTGGGCAAGTTCTAGAAGGATGGTCTGGTTGACACTTCCTGAATCAACATTGGAGATCTGCACACCACGAACATTGGCACGCTCACACAGCTCAGGAACAGCATCGACCAAGGTAGCAACACCCAGCTGACCAGCGGCGTACTCGGCAGTGTTAGTAGAGCTGCTTGAGGAGCCGGCGACTAAAAGGGAACATCAGCTGTTAATCACTGTCTCAGAGTATAGTACGGGGATGGAGGGTTGGAAACTTACTGGTACCACCGGTGGCGTAGATGGTGATGTTGGGCAGGCTGATACTGGCGTTGTAGCACAGGAACTCGCTGTCACGGCGGTCCAGAATGGGGACAGCGGGAGCACGGATGGCAGCGGCCTGCACGGAGGCAAGGCAGGCGCCGATAGCGATCATAGAGGACTTGGACAGCATCTTGAATTTCGAAAGAAGAATATGGACTCGAGAGATAAACGAAGAAGGGGAGAAGATGAAAAAATCTGGTTCTTTTGGGTCTTGATTCGAAGTAGGACTGACTTGAAGTGATGGCGGGTGAGATCCGTGAAGAAGAAAAGGGAAATATCAAATAGAAGAACAGGATCGCCAACAACCTTTTATATAAATTCCATGGCGAATTCTAGAATGTTTCAAAGCTCTATGTTTTCCCACGCGGCGAGCCGGCGATAGCTCGACCGGTAACGCAGATCCAGGATGGAATATGACCCAAACCGGACAAAGTAATAGTCCTAGCATACCGGTGAAGATACATACTCCATCGAATGATAAAGTAGTAATAGTAGGCAGCATTATCGACATGTTTCCTTGCCAAGTCAGAACTAGTGATGGAATTTGTTGCTAGGCTGATTTCCATATCAATCCATGTTAAAGATAAGTAAAATCTTTGGCTTTGATTCTATGGCTACTAGCGTGGTTGTGTAAGTCAAATATTCGGGCCGAATATATTTGGGGGGGAGTTTGCCGCTATCAAGGTTCGCATCCCTAGAGGCAAATCGATATATAAGTGTATAATATTAGTACACTTGCTAGGCATTCAATATAAATCAATTTCGATTCATTGCGTGTGCCATTTTCGTATAAAATGCGTATATATTTGTCTGCATCATAAAAACTTCGCTTTATTTTTGTTGATAGTCTTTCCTCTCCTCATAATACCGAGCGGTTGGATGTGACGTGGGCAAATGCCACACTACCAATACTGATACTCCGTAGATAGGAAAAATCCTCGAGTTATGAACGGGGAACACCTCTACAACACAATACCACATCTTCCGCTTTGGAGATAAGCCAAGATTAATAACATGTATCTAGCGCATTACTACTATGTTTTTATTTTGTTGTGATAACCCCAACAATTAAGTAGATAGCGGAACATAAACATGCGTTCCCTCATTCTTTCTAAGTCGGACAAGATTTACACTGATAGAAGACCCGGTCTGCGGCCAGTCTTGGCGCCCAGACCCGATGGAGTTCATATTATTCCGCCAGATTTCTCCGTCCTTAACGCCTCTTGATTCAACTGGAAACTGGCTGGGTGAAAGAGTAGGATTTCATGCTAGGCCTCGCTGACAGAAATGTGTCATGGCATTACACAGAAATGACAACAGCGAGCTGTTGGTCTTATCATTGCACATGCAGTTGACAACGAGCATGGGCCGTGAGTGGCCCGCTTGTTATCGTCCTTTTGCTACAGTAACAACCAAGGCTTAGCCTAGCTTGAAGTTACTAGGGTAGATCGACGTCACTTAGTGAATGGATAATACCAACTCGTTGGAGATATGCAAAGAAAATACAGTAAGATAAAATGGGGTCTTGTGATTCTGTAAATATAGAGCATGTCAAGCAAGGGCTAAAGGGCGCGAGAGCCTATAGCTTCGAGTAAGCAAATCAAGCGGCTGAAATTGCCCACTAAAAAAAACTCGTTACTCAATCGATTTACATGTGCAGACACAATCGCCTTTTTAAGGCTTAGACTATATAGCTTAACTTTTTTTAGATATAGAATCCCGACGGAGCCGGGCCTTGTTGCTACTCCGGCTAGTCTCTCTCATACAAGATGCCTAAAACGGAAAATCGCAAATCCGACCGACACCGGCTTCTATATGATAGACGTTAGTCGGTTGACTCTGAAATCACCGAGAAGAATTCTTGATTTTTCTAGGCTGGGTTAGATACTTATTCTTCATATAAGCTATGGCTGGGATCTAGGATCCTACTCTACAATACCAGCCAAAAAAGCTGGGGTATTATCTAACATAATGTGATATCAACTGATAAGTAACTTTCGTTGGTAGTCTTTGGACAATGCGCTACCATTTGGTTGATTTTGTCTTCTTTAGTTTAGTTTTTTTACTTTCCAGCCCTAGACTACAAATGACTTTATCTATCATTGAATCCCAGTTTATCAGCCTCCAAATCTGAAGGATGCATCGGAGTTGCCTCTATGATCCCGATTTAGTCTTTCGTCTATACTATCAACATACGACTAGTATAATCATTTCCCCCACCGTTTTTTTCTCATGTTTGATTCTAACTAAGGAATAATATGCTACATGTATATCAGTAGCGGCTTCCTAGCCATGTGTCGTTGTTATTGTGTAAACAGATTGTGTCACACTACAACAATCGTCATATATCATATACTCGAAAGTAAAGGTCTAATCTATAGATGATGTAGCACACTCGATAACCCTATCACCCATATTGATAAGAGCGTAACGCTCGGGATGCTCTGCATATAATATGCCTGCAGCATTTAAGGCTATATGTATATCAGCAAAAATGTAATTATAAATCACTGAGGGGGTTTGGTGATATATGCACGGTGTAAAAAGATATGCAAGGTAAGCCACAAAACAAGATATAATAATGTTGCCTAGGACATGAGATACAAGCCCTATCTTAATTCCTATCCCCATATTATATGTGACGTCCTCAGTCAACTTTCACTAGTTATTCCGTCTAGCAGCTATCAATCACATGAAGAATAAAGAAACAAAAATGGAGATGCTAACCTATTTTAACTAATGGCCAACACCACCAGCACCCCATTGGAACTGGCCGCCCAACTGGTTGAATTCATTGCCAGGCTGCTGTTGCCGCGGTGGCTGTTCATGTTGTTCTTGTTCTACTACTTCTCCAGGAAGTTGACGGCCCCAGGGATTAATGGGTTCCATGGCTGGCGGCTGGTTTCCGCCGTTCTGCCGTCTGCGTTGCATTTCGAGTTGTCTTTGGTGGCGATAGTAGATGAGGGCCGATATCAACATGACGATGCTTAGAAGCAGCATTGTATCTAGGATGGAGTCATCGTAGACTTCGTGGGTTGGCTCCTCAGTGTATGAGTCCTCGAACATGTTCTCGGAGTATTGTTCATAGTACCGTGGCTTGTCGGCCATGAAGGCTGCAATCCATTCTGCAATTGATTTGTACTCGGCGGTCTCTGTTACATTCAGATATTAGTACAGTTATCTTCAATATCACATCGACACATGGAATGTGTGCCAAGCCAAGCGGCTTGCTACTACATATGTCCAGGAACGATGTGTTTGGATGAAGAATAGGAATATAGCCACTTACTTGGTTCGTCCTGGATCGAATGGATTGGGCCATGCGTTATAGTGTTCCATGCACTGCGCATACGCAATCTTAGTAGGCTCAGTGACACTGGTAGATAGCCTTCGCTGCTTATCTCTAGTGACAAATCATAGTATCGCTTTGCCAGGTGGAAATCTTGCTTCAGACCTAGCCCGTTCTCATGCATGTACCCCAAATTCCATAGTGCTTGTGCGCTAGCGGAATGCTCCGAGGCTAAGTTATACCAGTTGCCTGCTTGTACCAGATCCTTCTCGCAGCCAATGCCATAGTAGTAGTAGTCACCAATCTTGACTGTGGCGTCGATGTTGCCTTGCATAGAGGAACGAGTCCAATAGATCATGGCAATGCGGGGGTCTTGGAACGGAGTGATTAGTGTAGGAATCGATGAGGTGGCAATAGGAAGCGTAAGCCATGATTTGGCGGGGTCAACAATGTATGCTAAGTTAACTTGAGCCGCATCCCAGCCTTGTTCAGCCATGACTAAGTAGTGGATGAGAGCAGCGTCGATGTCACCATCGTCGAAGGCATCGTTGGCGATGGGCCAGGTAGATACCAGAGGTTCGACTCTCTCGGCTACACGCTTGAAGTAGTGAGTAGCCAGGTTGCAGGCTTTGTCACGGCCAACTCCCTGGTAGGCAAGCTCACCAAGATAGTAATGAGCTTCGAGGTTTTGGTGGCGGGCTGCATGATCGAAAAAGTGATGGGCAATCTTGATATCGTTTTCAGTGCCACGTTCCAGGAAGACCTTTCCTATCTCAACCTGGGCTGGTGCATAATCAAGATGCTCAGCAGCGTATTTGAAGCATTCGGTGGCTGCGGCTTGATTCTTCGTAACACCCAACCCATTTTTATGTATCAAGCCTTCCAAGTAGTACGCCTGGGCTTCGCCGGTAGAGATTCCTCTTTGGATCCATTTGCGAGCGAGGACGAAGTTTGGGTCAACTCCCTCGCCACGAAGGTAAATACGGCCTAAGAAAGTGGCCGCTTTTCCAGCATATTTGTCTAGATTGGGCTGGGGGTTATCAATGATAGAGCCATCTTTCTTCCAGTACTGGTTCGCTACCATGTTGAAGTACTTCTTCGCCAGGTTAAAGTCACGATCCAGCCCGCGTTGGCCCTCATAGTACAGCCGTCCGAGACTGAGGGAAGCCTTGCTGTCGCTCTTCTTGGACATCAGATCAAGGTATTCGATCACATCGTCAACAGCTGCATTAGCATCTGAATTAGGGTTGGACTTCACAGCATTCGCTCCCGATGTAATAGCGCTAGCTCCCATTCCGTATACTCCGCCGGCTTGTTCGGGGATATTGTAGGCTTCTATAACCCAATGCTTCCCGCCTGGAGGGCCGGAGTTAACCCATTGTATGGCCTTTTGTGCCACTGAGCGATAATACGTACCCGCATCTTCACAGCTCTTGGGCGTCGCGATGCCCATGTGGTGGCGGAACCCAATGGCCATTTGCGCACGGGTGTGGCCAAGTCTAGCGGCAGATGTATAGTATAGATGTGCCTTGGCCTGATCTTGAGGTGCCCGGGAGCTGAGCCCCGTTGAGTAGAAAAGGCCGGTCATGAAATGACCATCGGAATTGCCTGCGGCAGCCAATTGCTTGTAGTAGCCAAAGGCTTGGTCAAAATCTCGCGGCCAGGTGAAATTGCCATAGAAGTATAGATCGCCGAGAAATCGGAGGGCATCGGTGTTAGAGTCTACGGCTGCCTGCTCCAAGAGAGACACAGCCTTTAGAAGGTCCGGTGGCGCCTTGCGTGACTTTATTGGTGACGAGCCGTCTTCGGGGGCCGTAAGAGAAAACGATGGAAGTGCATTGAGAAGGTGCTCGGTGAAGAAACCTCGTGATCTACGGTGCTGCGGTTTGGGCGGGTTTTTTTCGAGTGTCGCAAAGATGAGTCGGGCATTGTCTACGAACTCGGCTCCTACATTTTGTTAGACAGAAGTCCAGCAAAGAACTCAGTCGAACTAGGACAGCAACTAGCCTGGTTGTGGGGGTGGTGCGGCTTTGAACTTGTCGCTCACGATGTCGGTTGCGGATGCGCTTTTTGGGGAAGAGCCGCCGGCCTGGTCATTGAGGACAACCTGGTCGCTTTTAGCGGTAGCAGCGGCCCCAAGGGCCTGCGAGAATACTATGAAGTCGGCATTGTAAGCTGAACGAACCGGTCACAGAGCGATGAGACACGCGATCTCAGACCGAGTTGAGAGAGACCTACGGACAAGCCAGAGTGGTGCGGACCGCATCCTAGAGATTGTATCAGGCGAGCTTCGATAGCTAGCTTTATAGGGCCATAGAGTCCCGGACAGTTGATCGCAAAACAAAGAGGACAGAATAAGCTAAGAACTCCAAGCACAGCTTGGCTATCGTGTGAAAGTCAGGACTATAAGATGGAGATTGGGCATAGAATATGCAAATAAGTCTGCTTTGATTCACGTAATGTACAAATCGCAGCTGTACGTTGTTACGTTGAATGTACTTCGTACGTTGTTAAACTGCCCTTTGACTAGTTTCCAAGCCAGAATCCGTCGCAAGTGGTTCCGCCAGGTAAGCAAACAAATTATGCGCTGCATAAATGATGATTATGCAGCTTCATAAAGTCCACTACTAGATAGACAAAAAATGACAGTGTGCACTAACTAAGTGGCTGACTCCACTATGCTTAGTCATCTACAAATGATGATTCTTCATGTACGAACTTAAACTTTTTTCCAGGGTTAGCTAAATGTAGGAACAAGCTTCGGCTCCAAGATCTATTCACACCTCCGTGCTAGGTTCGCTTTAAATATGTACATGAGATCGTGGTGAATCTCTTAAGGCTTTATTTAGTGTACTTTTCTATATTATTGTATCATCTTCATCGCTTCGCTCGGCACTATGTACGCGCTACAAAATCAAGTCACCTATCAATATCCTAACCCTAGTGGTAACGGAGTCTATGTTCTTGACGTACAACGACTACAATCTATGCTGGTCGCCATTACATCTGATCAGAAGCTTTCAGTGTTTTCTCCAGAAAACATAAAGAGCGGTCCCATATTCTCATCTGTGACGAAACATGAAAACCTCACAAACTTTACGATTGTAGATAGCCAAAGTTCCCTTGTAGCCACTACTGGCAGTGATGCCACTGTCTCAATCTGGGATCTAAGAAATGACCCTTCAAAGGCGCAAGTCGCACGATTCAAAGGTTCGTAGATATTAACTGATTGTTGAGCATAGCGGGTATAGACTAATATGATACTAGCCGGTGATGCTCCTGTCCTATCTATGGTTTGTGATTTGAGAACACACTCTATCGCCGTTGGTACTGAATATTCCGACCAAACACGTGCTGCCTCCATCTTTATTTGGTATATAACATATCCAGTCCCTTCTTTTGCGCCTGACTGCTAACACTTCAAAGGGATATCCGTTCGACTCCAACGCAAAGTCGCCAGTACACAGAAGTACATAGTAATGACATCACCGAGGTACAATCTACTCATGGCGACCTATACGTACAATCTCTAATCATGAGTTTATAGTTGAAATTCCACCCCAATGAGCCCAACTATCTACTATCTGGCTCAACTGATGGCCTCGTGAATATATGTGACACAAGAATCACTGATGAGAATGAAGTCGTTATCCAGACTTTCAATCATGATGCCTCCATCCATCATGCCGACTTCTTGAGCAACACCGAAGTTTACGCTATTTCTAATGATGAGCGTTTTGCTCTGTATGATATGGCTAGTGAAGTTGAAAAGGGATCCGCCTTCCTAGATGTCGGCGACCTGCGCTCTGCACTAGGTTGCCAATACGTCGCCAATGTGTCCACCAAGACGGATGGCAGCGGCGCCATCATCGGCGCCGGCTCACAAGAGTAAGTGATCAACTTATGAAACCTAGCCTATATGAATGCTCAACTAACAATGCTATAGTCAGCAAGGATTCACCCTTATCCACATGTCGAAGAATGGCTGCACTTGGGGATTGGCTCCCGAATCTGCTGTTACTCTTCCAGGTGCCCATGGAGAGGAGCTTATTCGGGGATTCTGCTTCTTTGACGAAAGCCATGCCGTCTTTACTGGAGGCGAAGACGGTACTATCAAGGGCTGGGTTCCGCCCTCTTGAAAAATCTGGTATCATAATCAATCAAAAACGAAAAGAAAAAAAATGAAAGGAGTAGCGATTGATAGCATTTGAAATGCTGCTCTGGTATCATGTGCCATTATGTCTATAAGTCATTATCAACAAAAAAGAAGATTACATATAAATCTACCGATCCGCATTCTCAGTAGCTGTATTTGTCATGCTTGCCCTTAGCCTTAAGGATAAGCAGTTGTTCATGATAATCACCCTCTCTTCTCGCTCTCTTGAGCTTTCGCACTTCATCATCCTCTAGCTTTCGCCCAACAGCTGTTTCGAGCTCCTTTCTGCTAATTTTGTCCTTGAGTCGTTCCTCTTTCGCTGTCTTAACGCGGGGCTTGAATCGAGCCTGCATTCGAAGTCGTATTAACGTAGAATCAGAGCTTGACGACTCAGCATCCCGCGGATCTCTATTAATGACGACTTGGACGATGATGTCTTGACACTGACAAATTTGCCTTGAGAAGTCTTGAGATGGAATGTGCCGGTGGTCGGGGAAGAGGATGGGACAATCGTGAAAGATTCGAGGAAGGAAACGGCTTCGGATGAGGCGCTTAGTATGCCGTGAGAGTCGCAACTGAGGAATCTAAGCGGTGAGAATTATGTGTTAGAGATATGAAAATTCGCAAGGGAGGTAGAGATATCGACTTACTTTCCATGTGCACCTTTGAAGCGAAAGTTCTCGGTGCCTGATATCTTGTTGGCCACCCATACTTGGCGCACATCATGCGGCTCTGCGCTACTTGGGTTCCCATCGACGATATTCTCGATAGCGAGGGCGAAAACCTTGCCTGTCGCATCGCACGAGAGCGCACTAGGCTTATCACTTGGCAGAACTAATAGGAGGGGACCGGATATGTCGCTCGGTTGGTCTGCAGAGACCCAGCTGTGGTCGTTTTCTGTGTCAACGACAATCTCTGGCTTCTTATCTTCGTCGTCGTCCGCAGGCACAAGTGATTTGGATGGACCGCCAGCATCGTCAGCAGCAGCGCGCTTTCTTTTCTTGGGCTTCTTGTCACCCTTGAAAACAAGGGCTTTGACCATTTTGTTGTTGCGTCGTTTGTATGGATGATTGTGGTTTTAGATGGCCAGGATAATCGGATAGTTAAAAATGAGAAAAGTTAGTGGCGTATATGTATGTGTATATTGCGATTTAGATGATATGTAGTTCTTTCGACGAAATCCTGCGCGACCAAAGTTATTCCAAGTACGTTGATGCTTGATGTCGTGACAGGTGTTGACAGCTGCCTAGACTCAATTGCGCTGTCAGGCGGACTACCCTATTGAAGATAACACTTGGTTCATGATAAATTCTACATGTACATATGTATATATATCGCTAGATATCAGATAAGTTTTTACTTACAATAATTACCAATGCACGGTAGTAGAAAGAAACAGGCGGTTTTGTTATCAGAAAATGAGGTTGCACTCGATGGGCTTACACAATCCTACTATAAAATACAAAGCCTGAGCTTAGATACGGAATTAGAGCTTCTAAGTTCTTTTAGCCAGACCATTCCTTCTATTTACTTTATTTTTCTTTCTTGAACTATACCTTGGCCAACGATATTCTTGCATACAACAGTCTTTTACGATGACGGTTGTTGCTAATCCTGTGATTGTTTCGCTCAAAGAACTTGAAGAGGGTAAGGCATCCCTATCATGAGATATCTATCATTACCAGCAGTAAATTTTGCAATGCTTCAACATCTGTACTTTATTTGGTGCATGGCGTCTGAAATATAACATGAATGCTAATCCTCATTAATAGGCACTGTCTCATTCGAGACCCTTCAAAAGGCATTTGGCCCTGACTCGCTTGGCATACTGGTCGTCAAAGATGTTCCAACCGAGTTTGCAGAATTGAGACATCGTGCTCTTTCATATGCATCGTATCTAGGAAACTTGCCTAGTGAAGAGCTTGGTAAGCAGATAAAAGTTCAAGTTATTGTGTATTATTCAATATAGCTGTAACAGTATTCTTAGTGGTGCTTGTGCTTTAGCCAACCGGAGTCCGGCTTGTTGGACGGGCTAGAGTTGGATCCTACTATCTCCCCAATCGCTAAAACCCTGGTCATCTTTTTTAAGCCGGGTCTATTTTTGATCCCTACCAATTATACGGAAATGCTTGCTAACAACATATAACTTCTGCGCATAGAGAAACTTGAAAACGTCACTGCAAAGTACCTGACGGGCTGGTCTCTTGGAAAAGAAACACTTAAGATGGTAAAGCAGATACCTCCAAGGGGTCGTACTATGCCAATTGCGCATTTTATGTGAATCCATTGCTGGATGCTGCCGAGCCAACCGAGGAGTTCTCTGTCAAAACATTTCCCGAGTACCTATCGCCTAATGTCTGGCCCGACAAGCAGATTTTGCCAGGTTTCAAGCCGAGTGTTGAAGCTTTATGCCGTCTGATCATCGACGTTGCCGTTCTCGTAGCTCGCGCCTGTGATCGTTTTGGCGAGCACGAGATCGAGGACTATCCCAAGGCCTATCTAGAAAACGTCGTACGTTCATCGAGCACTACCAAAGCCCGCCTCCTACACTACTATCCGCAAAGCACCAATGATGCTACCAGCGAGGAGGGAGGCAACGATGACTGGTGTGCCACCCACCTGGACCACGGCTGCTTGACTGGCCTGACATCGGCCATGTTCATTGACGAGAGCATCGCCTCCCCCGCTGTCCCTGCGTCTGGCGCTGACCCGAGCACCGGATTTTTGCCGACGTTAGCCGAACTGCCGACGAGCCCTGACCCGGCATCGGGTCTATATATCCACTCACGCAGCGGCGAGACAGTGCAAGTCAAGATCCCGCGTGACGCAGTTGCATTCCAGACGGGCGAGACGCTACAGCTTATGACTGGCGGGCGGTTCAAAGCTGTGCCGCACTTCGTTCGAGGCGTTGGAGCTAAAGCTAGTGCCAGTGCAATCGCTCGCAACACGTTAGCAGTATTCACGCAGCCAAACTTGGGCGAGGAAGTAGACAGAGTGAACCACCGGAACTTTGGCCAATTTGCTCGTGGGGTTGTGGCTAAGAATACTGTTGACTAAGTTGAAAGAGCAACTTGTCTGGCTTTGTGATATCACTTGTTCTAGAAAACGGCCAGGCGAGAATCTTATATAATGGAAATTATATCGTGGTAGTGTTATCATTTTTATTTATTTCTATCTTTTCTCTTATATAATGTGCCTTCTAGTAGGCTATGTTAATTAGATGGTGTTTACTATACTTGTTTTTAACTATTATCACTTCCCATTTGAAACAAGATTGACTTTGTTCTGTTTTGATGGGTATTGATGGGGTTTGAGGGCCAAAGTACTGAAAATGACACGAATTGCCAGGCTTTATGATCAGATATAACTATATCTAAGAATCTAGATTTGTGACCTTTAGCCAAATGAAGATCTAAGTAGAAAGTGAACAACTTGGATTAATGAAACGTAACGTGCTTACATTGTGTTCTACTTCTCCGATAGGGACGGAGATATGAAATTTGTTAGCACATGCCGATCAAGCTATTGAGCCATTGCATAATTTTGCATGCGTGCGCGGGAAGGTGCATGACGAGCTTGAACCGCGGTTGTTACGTTTTATTGCGTATTAAAAGCGGCAGATTCTTGACGCGGGGCTTTCAGTTTTCCTCTTTATTTAATTTTCCGTTTCCTTACTGTTTTCTTTATTGACCTACAAACTAAATTCTTTCTCTATCAAGAACCGTCTAAAAACATAAAATCTCCCTCTCACCACCTACAACAATGGCTGTCGCTCCCAAGTTTGCTGCCACCCGCCTAGTTTTTGGCACGCCAGCTGCCATCGCCACCGGTGTTCCTCCGGCCGCCCACACCATCGAAGTCTTCCTAGACTACTGCTGTCCCTTCAGCGCCAAGATATTCCGCACGCTGACCAACACCGTCGTGCCACTCATCAAAGCCAACAGCGCCTGGGCACCCAACGTACAGCTCATCTTCCGCCAGCAGGTACAGCCATGGCACCCATCGTCGACGTATCTCACGAGGCGGCCCTAGCCGTGCAGCGCGTGGACCCCGCCCAGTTCTGGACGTACAGCGCGGCGCTGTTCGAGAAGCAGACGGAGTACTTTGATGTCTCGCTCGTCAATGAGACGAGAAATAACACTTATAAGCGCCTGGCTGCGCTCGCCGGTAGTGTGGGCGTGGATAGCGATGCTGTCTACAAGTTGCTGGAGATCCCTGAGAAGCCTACTGCTGATGGAAGCTTGAACATTGGTAATGGTGTCACTAATGATCTTAAGCACGCCATCAAGACGGCAAGACTTGTTAGCGTGCATGTCAGCCCGACCGTTATCTATGATGGTGTTGTGCAGAACGATATCAGCTCTGGTTGGACTGCTGAGCAGTGGGAGAAGTGGCTGACTGCCAACGTCGTCTAAGAGCTTCTTTAACAGAGCTTTAAGTTGTAAAGGAACTCTAGCCCAAACTACATATATCATTTCTTACATATCTTGAGTTTTCCGTGTGCTTCTTCTGGAATTTTATTGTCTACTCTATATACCTATCCGAATATTGCTCGTAAATGTACCCCGCCATATGCACAATGGGTCCCCAAGAGCCCTATAAAATATGCCCTGGAGACTCAACTTTAGTGGCTTTTAAGTGATGGAGAGAGACATAGTCATAGTCCCACCTACTAAAGACTAGCCAATCATAGTTACTTAATATTAATATTTAGTGGGGCAGACTCTAACGAGGGTCTATTGTCTTTCTTCCTATTGACAATTATCGTGATCCCTGGTAGCATCTGCCTACCAAAGGAGACTAAAAAGCCGGCTTCACGTGTTAGTGACAATTGACTATTGGTGTGATACCAGGAGTTAAATCTTGTCACATTTGTAAGCACCATTCACCAACATATAAATCACCGCCGAAATGCTAGTTTTACTGCGTACAAGCTTAGGCACATGTCAAGCCTCAACGGCTTCACATGCCATCCTCCGCCAAAGCAGCATCCTCATCACGCCGCGGATATCTGCCCGGGTTCTCCACGCAGGGCGTCAATGGACTATCTACAGACATTCCCAAAATGCGTCTATAGCACCAGTGCGGTTTTTCTCACAGATAAAGACTCTGTGCGCCGCTGAATCCTCTGGCTCTGGAGATTATGGCAATACAGCTTCCACCATCACTCACAGAAACCGTAAGTTTGCTTTATGAGATATTTAATGTTCTTTGAAGTTGGTGAGTCTAGTAAGACTGACGTGATCTTTGGCTTTGTTGTAGTGTTCCCGGCACGAATCCCAATCTTTCATGTCGGTACAGGCCGCTTCACTTTCATTGCCGTCTTGAAGATGACGACCATCGTCATGTGTGCCTTCTTTTGCGGCATTGCCGTGCCAGGCTATATTGGTTCTGACGAAGATAATCAAAAGGCCATCACCCGTAAGTCAACCAATATATTCTAACATCGTATCTCTACTAACTCAAGCCCGCATTTCTATCTACCTAACAGTGGCGTTGTGCGGTATCATCCCCTTGTCACTCGTGCTCGTGATAACCTCACCGTATGTGGCCTTTCTTCACATCCATCTACCTCCGAGCGCCCGCGGCTCACGTGAAGCTCTTCGTCGTTACGTCAAGAACATGCCCCCCACCACTCAGATTGACATCACTACTTTGTCCGTCATCGCCAAGCCACGGACTACCACCGTCGAAGCTCGTGTCCTGCGTGCTGCCCACCCACGCCGTAGACTCGGCATGGTCAATTACTACCGCTTACCGCAAGATGTTGCTAGGGAAAACGCGGAGCGTAAGTGGTATCGCTTCAGAGCTGTTGAGGATCTGAATATATCAGGGTCTAATCATGGCGTTCAAGAAGGCTGGATTTGGGACGAGCTTAAGGCTCGTTTGGAGCGCATTTCGGATATGGAAAAGAAGAAGGCATAGATTTCGATAGCGATATAGTTGCTTCGTATTTTGTGGTGGGTTATAAATCCCGTACTGTACTTTTAAATAGAAGTAGAACGTAGCAATAGAATGCGAACGTTCTTGTAAATTTAATCCCAGAATTTATAGCCAACTTACAAATATATAAACACGATCCCCTGCCCCATTCCGTTCCTGTATGTCCAATATATTATAAATACATGTCTAATATGTTACATATCTCATATCAACATAGTCGTACTACATTGTTGTATGCTAAGGCTTCAAAAGTCCTCAAAGCATGTCAACAGGCTAGATCTATCATCAACAACTCTATGATGGTCTATATTTACCGCTTGTGAGACATATCGTCGTAATCCCAGCTGCGCTTTATGCCGCCCTCATACACACTTGCAACAGATTGCTGCCACATTTCTGCCGTCATGAACGGTCCGCTTGGGAAGTTTTGTTGCATGTGTTGCGTGGAAGGCATTGATGCGTTCCCAGAAATGCCCATATTCGACATATCAACAGCGGATGGCGAGTTGTTGATAGTTTGCTGAGAGGGAGATACCGACCCGACAGGAGAGCGCATAGTTGGAGGAGGTCCAAAAGTGGTGTTCCATTGCCTATTTGATTAAAGGTTAGTCATGTATTGACAACGACGAGAGTTTGCAAGAAGAGGTTGACTCACTCAAAGATAGGGTTCGGGTTCCAGACAGACTGGCCTTGTGCTTGAGATTGGTTCATAGACATTGTAGTAGACAATGGCACAGGTTGTCCACTTTGCATGAGCATGTTGCTTCGCATGGAATTGGTGTTTACAGGCGTAGCCATTGGGTTGTAGTTGCTAGAGGCAATACTAGAGTCCAGAGTAGCCGGTACATTGGCCGGTGACTGCTTGAAGAAATCATCACTTGGTGGCGATTGGGGAGGGCTAGAGTGGCTAGAAGCCGGGCTGCCGTATGGGAAACTAGGTTTCAAAGCAAAGGGTTTATGTATATCAGCGCTGAACGCTTTACGCAGAGCATCGATTTGCTTTTTAACATCGGGTATGCTCCATGCAGCCATGATGGTTTCTAAGAGTCGCATATGTCTAGCAAAGAAATCGCCGGCATCAGTGCTGATATCAGGATCTGGGGAAGTCATTGCGACTAGGTGAATGACAATGCAAGTCAATCCGCAATAGACTACATAGCTGAAACCTCTTAACATGCCTTGAAGTCCAGTCAAGCCATACTGCGACAGAATTCCTTCGTAGATCTTGCAGATGGCCTTCGCTGATGATGAGCACACCATCATGATGCTTTTATACTGTCCATCAAGACTGTTTGGGTCGCAAAGTGCTAGCTGGGGTCTGTGGAATAAGATGAATGATAGGTAGTGGTAGGTCAGGATACTTCCACCAAATGCAGAAGTAAGCCATGGTGGTGAGCCGTCCATTGGGAAAGTAACATCAAGCTCAGGCGGCAAAGACTTGTGCCATTTGTTCAAGGCTGGTCCGTACTTCAAAAACTCTGGATCTGTTGCCCAGGAGTTGTTTTTGGTCTTCTTCTTCATTTGGCCATAAGTAATGTTCATAAGGCCGACTTCACGGACTAGTCTGGCCAAATATGTGAAGTTTCGGCTGACAAGAAATTCTTCCTTATCTTCACCGTGGGCTCGAGATTGGACAGTAAAATTGACCTCGTCACAGCTAATAGACAGCTGTGTCCGACCTTGTGAAGTGCCAATCATCGTTTCAAGGACGTACAGCACTTGCCACATACGAGTCTTGAGGCGGCATTCGTCTGGATGGAAATCACAGCCATCGCCGCTGTTATGGTCTTCACTATGCTCATCTAGTCCTAATTCTCGAGCCATTTGGATAGCAGAGACGATGCTCATCCATGAACGATAATAGTAGCCCTTCTGGGGCACGGATTCGCGGGCCTTTAAAAGCATTAGGACCGCTTGCAGGGTACTCATTCTGGGAACGTCCATGAATGTGTCGACGTGTTTAGTGGCAAGGGCAAGCCATTGTTGACCTTCTGAAGCCTCATCGGCGAGACGGCCACCGAAAGCAAAAAGTACCTCGAGAATGAGCGGAGATATCGATGCGCGGTTACAGTTCCACTGGCGGTAAAACTCGGGTTTGCTTAGAACTGGCATATATGGATGGATATGGGTGAAGTAGAGCTCAAAATAGTTCAAAGCAGTCCCTTCGCTTGGCATTAGCTCTGGAGGAATCCGAATCTTTCCAGCGCGCATTGGGGGTAGACTAGCCAGAATATCGTCTTCTTCGTCTTCATCTGGTGGTGGCTGTTCACGACGGAAAGAGGCTTTGTTTCGTAAATATGGTGCTATATATTGTTAGTATATACGATTCTCAACAATACATGTGTGAGGTGTATAATATGGCATATTCTTTACCTGTTCCAGTGTCATTCATTTTCAAGTTTCCTAGTAATTCTGACAGATCAGGGTTATTGTAGCCCTGTGAGCCACTGTCTGGGGAACCAAAATCGGTGATTTGAGACTGGGGTGTTGATTCCACCTTCAGATTTGGCACTCCGGAATGTTGAGGATGTGGCTGAGAGATAGTTGGTGGCGTTACGGGATACATGTTATTACTTGGAGCTGAAGGTGTTTGGATCAGGCCATGTGATGAGGAAAATGATGAGTTCATCATTTGTGAGGAGCTCATTTGTGAAGATCCAGGGCCAGCCATTTGCGTGTACTGGAGTTGCTGATCCTCATACGATACTTGCTGGTATAATTGCGAAGCATCGAACTTTTGTTGTTGGTACAGCTGTACATCTGGAACCCCAAGCGCAGACTGCATGTGTTGCTGAGTGTTTGTGTCAAACGTTGATTGCATTACGGCCTGATCGTAGTCCGGGACCGGCACGGTGGCAGATGTCGTCGATGAGGAAGCGGTCGTTGTCTCGTATGTCGTCGTGTCGGAGCCATCAAATCCATTTGGACGAACGCAGTGAAGCTTAAGCCGTACACAGGCTGAGCATGGCCATGTATTTGTCGTAGCGGCATCACATTTGATCTTGCGACGTCTGCAGCCCTCACAAGCTCTCATCACTAGAAATTACATCATCAGTATAACGTTGGTCACTGATTTGAAGCGAGGAATTCCCCTACCCTTGAGCCTTTTATGGCGATTGTGTTCGTCAACGAATACATAATCTATTGCTACTTGTTAGATTTACACTTAGACACAAATTGGTCTGTTATGAACTGCTTCTCACTCTTTTGGTTTTCGCGCGGTTGTTGTTGTTGTTGGGGCTGCTGGGGCGCAAATGTATATGCCGCCATCTGGGTGTTTTGGGGCATCATTTTGTGTTGCTGGGCGTTTATGTATAGTAGGTATATTCAAGATATAGTTAAACAGAAACAGGCCGAGTATATTAGTCTCAGGAGAATACGTGCCAGTCGTCGGTCGAGATAAGTAAGAATAGTATGTTGCAGGAAGAACAGAAGATCGAATGGCCAAAGGCGGCAATGAGACAGTCGATAGCAAACACCACAATATAGGATGTAGCTTAGATATCAGGTTCAATCGCAAGTTCGTTATTTTCGATATGGTAGTAAAGCTGGTTGTTGTAATTGTAGATCAGAGTCGTCTTGCAGTTCTAGAGTTCGAGAATAGCGTAGTGCAAGCAGCAATATGATTGTGTTGGCGAAGAACAGTTGGAAAATGCAAGCCCGCCACCACGGCCTTAGAGAAATCGGCGCAATAGATCTGTTCTTGATGTAGACAGACTTAGTCACGCAATTGCAAATATGCAGTGGGCAACTAGCTAACAGCAGGAAAAGCTAAGAAAGAAGAAAGAAGCGCGAACGGGTTCCCAGAAGGTCGATGCCACACACGCCAATGAAGGATACCCAGTAAATTCGGTTAGTGTGTGGGGAGTGGGAGAATGAAACGAAGACGTTGAGTTGGAGCAAAAAAAAAAGAGAACGCTATGGCAAACGGACACAAAAAGGAAACTTTCGAGGACGAGAGATGGACGACGGATGCAGCAGAAGAATACCGAAGGAGAGAAAAGACAGATCCAAACACAAACAGAGATAATAGAAATCTTATTACTTCTGTCTAGTTTCAACTGCCTTCAAAGCAAGGATGACTCCAGGCAGGGAAGATCGAAATCAGGAACCCACACGCTTCTGCACGAGACGAGGGGAAGTCAAGTCAGTAAGTCAGTGGGGTCTTGGTCTCGGCTGTCTATGTCTCTCCCGCCGTCTCTTGGTGTAGCTTTGCCCCGGTGCCGCCTGGGCTGATGACTATATTTGGGTGCGTGTCTCGAGAGTTGCCAATATTTTGCCTCCACTGGGCGCTCCCTTTGCTGCTAGCTGCCTTGTGTATTGCCTATTGCCTGCTCCTGGATGGCCGTAAATTTCCAGGATTGATCTATCTCGCTGGGTGGGATGAAGGCTCTCGCTAGCACAACCCCATGGCCGTGGAGCTAGGGGAAGGAATTGAAGATCCTAGTTTAGCGTCAAGTCTGAGAGGAGGCCACTGCAACCACAGCATCTACATACATATATACATGTAGTTGCAGTTATAGTTGTAGTTGTATAGGCCAAAGTTTGATGAATGTATTTGTATACAGATGCAACTACATATCTGTATAGTCGACAGTTGGTCTACATATAAAGTCGCAATGTTACTGCAACAGAACGATACCTTCTAGATCATTCATTTATTGCCCGCGGTCATGAATGGAGCAAGTGAGCAGTAAATACTTACATATAGTTGCCTGTGTAGCAAGACTAAACAGGCTACGTAACAAGAACCCAATGTTCTGGTTTTGATTGTACATCTGTATCTGTATGTACATACGCACCAATTCATGAATGGGCCCGGCGATGGATTATAGGCATGGTTGGGCTCTTCTTGGGTGTGACAAATCTAACTACAAATATAGCTTGGGAGGAAATCAAACGCACAAGCTACCCTAAATTGTTTCTACTAGGAAAAAAAGCGCCATAAAGCCAATGGGCCGGCAGAATTAAGGAAAATTGTAGAATCCCGACAAAAAAGTCTGAACGAAAGTACAGGAAACTACTGGTTCTGACGGTGCGACAGCATTAACATCTACGCTCGCAACTTCCATTTCGGATGCACTGGCCGAACATCACCGCCACAACTCAATGCTCATGAATCGAATACAGTATTCAATGCCGAGCTCATGACGACGCTTATACATCTATATACGATTGATTTATGGCAACCTATCTTGAGACCGCGCCTTTCTTATATATTACAAGAAAGGATATATCACCACATCAATAGATAGTGGTCCCTTCCATACTGAAGGCACCTTGTCCGATATAGACTTTGTCCAATGCATATATGCTTACTTGTATGTACATACATGCACCTTGCTCATAAGCATACTTGTATTTGCCGTAGCTACCGGGCGTACTTGAACTCTTCGAGGTTCTATGTTATGATATGACGGGGTCATAACTCTCCATTCCATAGTTTCAAACATTAGTGTAGGGAGGACGGCGGACTCTGTACAAACCCTTTAGGTCAAAGTTTGGTTCTAACGTCACCGTCTTTATGCAAGCTGCTCCCGTACAACTATGAAACTTGGATCCAAGAAGCATCACTTGAATCTCGACATTTTGGCTAATAGTATCAGGGTTCTGAATATTTAATACTTGAAATTTCCAGCGTAGATAACAGCGTCGATGTTCTACGCTTCTCCAAATTGATGGGTTGTCAGCACTATTATCATTCTAGCGCCAATTCTGCAACTGTGAAGAGCGAACTGCTACACGCTATAAATGGTAGCGTATTATGAAGATCATATACCTTGGCACCTCCCATGCGAGTTTCACTAGTCGCCTATATGCGTGTGTCCTTGATACCAGTACTAGCAGATCTCATAGGAATGAAAGCGTAGCCAACGGCCAAGTAACAACACATAGGTCAGATGAGAAGATAGTATTACATTATATACAAGCTAACTGGATGCATTAAAGTATCCTGTACTCTGCATCCGCGGTGTGTAAGAGTGTAAGAGCTTTGACTCTGTTGCGCTATGTGGCTTTACATACATATATATTAGCTGATAAGGCCCAGCCCCTTCCTCGTCAATGAACGATAGCAAATGTAAAAATCCCGCGTGTTTACTTGGCACCAGTTAATTTCCAATACGCCAACGGAAGCCAATGTCAGACAAATAATATCACCAGCACGGACTAATAGTACGCTGATGGGTCCGGACGTGCATATTCTGTAGCTCTACTACTGGCTAGAATATCATGAAGGGTGAAGCTGGAAAATGTAGATTTGCCATCAATACCCCTCAAGATGAGGTTAGCAGGGCTAAAATTATTGTTATCAACATGATCTTCAACAATCAAGTTTTTCATTCCTCCAAATATATACTTTTCTCCTGAGAAATATCGTCCACTGTGTTGACCGATGTGACTTTACTAGTGGGATGGTTAGTCTGAAGACTAAAGAAAACTAGGAACGCATCCGGGGTGGGTTCATTGAACTTGGAGCCAGGATTTCGTATAATATCAACATATACAGATGTGTATACTCAAATGGTTTAGTAATAATGAGCTAGTCTTTGAAGAATACATGTTCAATGCGTTAGTATATTATAGTACATAATCGTACTTGATCGTACATAATTAAGTGTTCTATAATGACAGTTACTCGGGAAGCTACTCGCATTAGCTTGAAGATGCCATGTAGACGTTGCTGTATCCCCGTTTTGATAGCTAGTTCTCCCGCAAAATGACTGTAATATTGGGTCAGTTAGGATGTCTATACAGGTATAGTACATACATGAAGGGTCATATCACATTCAGAACCCACAGTTACCATGCTCCAGTATGAAGTATGTATTATTTTATTTTAAAAAGGGTTCATGAGTCACATCACTATTTTATTGATCACAGAACACGAACATTCAATGCGTTTGTTGGTGGCAAGCTCAAACCCGACAAGTGAATAACGGTCTGGACTCAAGCCAATGATAGCTCCATAGCGCTTAATCTCTCAACCACCGTATCATCCTGCGGATGTTACCGGTGTTTCAATACGCTAGCTATACCAAGCTGCAATTCGACTATGACTTTGAACTCATGGAGCAAAATGATAGACTAAAGTGATCCTGACTATAGGGCATGTCCTTCAAAGTAATTATACATAGTAAGCTGCTCACATCATGGTCTGTTTCTACAATCAAGGACCTCCCTGTCTGGTAAATTGGCCAGCTTCTCTCGCCAGTAACTTCATTGAGATTGAAGTTTCTCGAAAAGCTCCTTCGGTGGCGTACAAGTTGCCCACATGTACAACTAAAGATGTATATGGATCATGTGGTCTAATGGACTACGGCGGTCTAAGTCACTACCACCTTACATTGCAATTATTGCTCTTATAAACCACATCTATAATAGCTGAATAGCGTAGAAAAACTACATACGTACTATGGCATCAAAGGAGGAGTAAAGTCGACCAACCTCCTGTTAGATTTCTAGCTACAGCCTTGAAATTATTGTCTAGCACCAAAAAAGTTTCCATACGTCAACGTGCAATACATGTAGGGCTAAGTTGTGGTTTCTTAGCGGCTTTAAATAGTGGTCTGAGCACCGAAATATGTATTAAAATAAAACTAAATACACTACCGCTAAAATGGCTAAAATATAACGCTTGGAATGACTGTTAGTTCTTTTGTAGGACGAGGTGGCATGGCATGAC
This sequence comes from Davidsoniella neocaledoniae, assembly GCA_009806295.1. NCBI lineage: Eukaryota > Fungi > Ascomycota > Sordariomycetes > Microascales > Ceratocystidaceae > Davidsoniella > Davidsoniella neocaledoniae. The sequence continues at coordinate 66,496 of RHDR01000033.1, read as the reverse complement.
CAAGTTTTTTTCTTCTTTCGCTAGTATAATATCTGCATTCATACCCTAAATCCAGCCATCACGATGCCGCTATAATCTGATTAATAGCATCTCTCAGATAGAATATGGAAAGACAATGACTAAATCCATATGATCGTCATTAAATTCATTAATATGTGACAGGCAACAAGTTCCACAAGACACGTTTCTGCATGCAAGAACAAATAGTTTGATAGAGCTATCATTGCATTCATCGGTCCAACCGTACATCTGGCATGTTCTACTTAAACCATTCCAGGAAGCATCTCCGAAGGCTTTTTCCATCCTCACGCCCCCCGTCCCGAGTCGATGTGATGCAGATTCCGCGCTTACTTCTGCATCTCTTCCCAGCTCGTATTACAGCGTCTATCTCGCCTATTGCTGGTGAAGAAAACGGACGGAAAAGTATCTGGAAAAATGAATTGTCAACGGGTTTTGTGTTCCCACCCAGCCCAATGGATGAGGAGCAGACTCAACTGCTTAAAACGGAACATGTTAGTATCTCGAATAGGCCAGACCCCGACGTCAAACGCAAGGACCCGGCTTAGGCCTTAAAGATATGCATGCCAACAATAAGGTCGTTGCAGCATACAGTGCTACTAGACACGGAATGGTACCAAAAACCTGAACCACTAATAGATCTTATTTCCTTGTTGAGAAGTGCAGAACTAGTTGTACGCAGCTGCCGGCTTGTTTTATTTTATTCTCTCCTCTCCTGTGGTAATTCTCGTCTAGTGCGTATGGCAGATCACAGGCAAGGCAACCCAAAGCTGGGTTTCTGTGGCCTGCATCGGAATGCCAGGCCGGCTGTTGGCTTCGGAGCAACATTCCCGCTCAGGGAAACATCTCCGTCCTGTCTGTGCCGTGCTGTCACACGGCCCGGTTTAGCTTGAATTTGGCGTCACTTGTACAACCAGTTAAAGTTCAAACTCTAATTGCCGGGACATCATTTTCTTGGGCATTAATAAGGTTTGTGGCGCACAACGTTGAGGAATAAACTCGATGGTCAAGGGTTAGTATGCGATAACTACCCACATTAGGGTTATGCTATATCATCGAATCTTGATAAGTTGACAAATAAATGCTTCTTTCGGAGTTTCTATTTTCTTCAAACCAGACTGTAGCTTTCAATACTAATACATAGATATCTGACTGCCACGAAATTTCACCGCTCCAAGCTATCCAAAACCTTTGTGTATAGATAAATATGCATTGTTTTTGGTCTGATTTATGATTACAGTCCCCCTAAACGTTAAGATATGAATTCCGATGGCTTAGAAAAAGGGACTTGTACGTTATATTGCCCTATTCTGGAAGAGATCATCAAGAACGCTATGATAGCAACCCCGGAAGCTGAGTTTGGACTGAAGTTCTATTGACTTGAAGCGAGCGCTGATCGAATGGCTGGAACACGCATTGCAACTATAAGCATACAATCAAATCGACCTTGAAGAGGCCTGTAGGTGCAACTGTGAAGCCTAAAGTGGCGATATTTCAGCGCTGTGTTTGGATTGGCCACAGCGCTGTTTTAGTGGATTCACTATTGGATGGGTGGCCAAAATTAGGACCATTGTGCCTCAACTAGGAAGGCGGGACAAAAACTCAGCCTTGACAGTGACTTAACTACCAATTTGTATAAAACAATTTGAATAACCCCTCCTACAGCTTAGCTAACGAGCACCAAATATCGTGGACGAACTCTTCCGAGCTTCTATTCCCCTGTCTCAGCATACGAAGACTTGCATAATAGAAACCAAAAGTGCACACTAGGAACCAAAATGGCTGGCGATATGGACAATGCGAACCCCACGGTGTTAAGCACTTCAGAGCTGCCGTCTAGGCAGTCGCTCAAGACCGCGCGCAAAGGTCCTGACACTCGCTACGACGACGTTATCTTCTCCTGCCCGTCGCATCTCACCCGAACTATGGCGGGCGAGAGCTCCTCAGTCGATCTATCGTTGCACGGCCCCGACCCGACATGGTTTGCCGGCACCGGCGGAGATGCGGCTGCTGGCGAGGATCTATCCGAGAATGTGATCGACGAACAGGAAGTCTATGGTACGCCAACCTATCCCGCCCACTCACCGATACCGTGTGCTTTTAGCTAACAATACTATACAACAACCAGACCTGATTTCAACCATCGCCGACCCAGAACACCCTTCGCTGTCCATTGGCCAGCTATCTGTCGTAAACCTACAGGACATCCATATCACGCCTTCTGCTGCTGAGCGCATGGCGAATCCAGACGGTTTGGCTACTGTTCTCGTTGAGATTACGCCCACCATCACACACTGCTCTATGGCTACCATTCTTGGCCTGGGTGTGCGTGTACGCTTGGAGCAGGCACTGCCACCTAACTACCGCGCAGATGTCCAAGTCAAGGAAAACACACATACACAGGACGATCAAGTTAACAAGCAACTCGCTGACAAGGAACGCGTTGCAGCGGCTCTGGAAAACCAGGATCTGAAGCACATGCTGGATCGTATGTTGGTGAATTGTGTGTGAACATAAGACAAACTTTTATCTTCTTATTTTCTTCGGCTTAACCTCTGCTTGGGTGTTTGCTATCTTGATTAAATATCCACACTACAGCTACAACTACATACAGAATGTCAACGGTTGGTATACAGAATGTAGCGATATCAGGGAGGCACAGCTGGAGGCCTTTCGCATATACCTTGACTTTCTTCAGATTCGTGGCCATTGAGAATGAAACATTAACATGGTATCAAACATTACCAAGATTTCGTTTTACGTACGCTTGTTCTACTCTGAAGCTGTTTTGAGTTCGAATTTCCCCTGTTCATGAACTTGGCTATAGGGTCTTGATCTACCTCCGATATCCCCATCATCTACTCCATGAACTCCTATTTCTGTGAATAACAACAAAGTACAACTCAAAATTCGATATGTCACAAGAGTCCGTGCTTCAAAAGGGTGGGGGGGAATGGCAAAAATAAAGAAGAAGGAATCTTTTTTTGCTCCTCTCGATATCAGCATTTGTTTGCCTAAAGGCAAACCTCATGAGTCTTTGGACGTACATTCCTTTGACTACCGCCTATTATCACATTTTTCCCAAGATAGGGCACATCGGCGACCAAAGCTTAGGCCTATCATGCTAATCACGCGGCAAGACGGGGATACTGACCAATCGATCACGTACAACCACAAATAAGCAGAGCATAGGCTTTTTTCTGCCGTTTAGGAGAATAAAATACACAAATCTGAATACAATGCTACTTTAATACAACTGGTCCAATGCTACCTTGGAGTCTCATGTTGCTTCTGACTTGGGTTCGAATTTCTGTCTTTATTCTATGGGAAGCCCCTCGGTGGCTTACGCTCCAGAGTTTGAAACATGCTGTTTGAACAACGCTAACAACTGCAACTGTTATCACGGAAAACAATCGTCCCTACCGTCGTATCACTAACTACCAATAATACTGTATTGGGAAGGAAGTTCTTTTTCTTTATCTCATCTCGAAATAGCATTCTTCTGGTCCGTGAGTCTTGCCATGGAATTTCTATGTGTCTCTATCTCTGAATGTGCTTGAGGTGACGGGCATCTCGGTATACCAAAGTTCTATTAGCCGGTGGTAAGCAACGGGAAGTCTGCACAAGATCTTGGAACATAATCGTAGTTGTGGCTATTATTATTACTGAACATAGACTCTATTATTATTATTTTTCAGCAGGGGCAGTGACGTGATTCATGTTGTAATCTGAATTTCATAATTGATTGGCACCCACGTCTGTATGAAATTCTGTCTTGACTTTCACTATATTGCCGACTATGGAGCTCCAATCAAAAGCTTCACATTACGTATGGCCTTTGGAGATCTCGGCGTTACATACGGCATGCTTTTACACGTGATACGAATATGGTAGTTGGAGCAAGACAATATGTGCCATGAAATTAAGGGATATTCTAAATTCCCGTTAAAAATAATGTTTGAATGAAATCTAGTGAGATCTAGAAACTTGATATAGTTTTAGAGACCCAACCCGCGCCTATAGTGGTTAGGCAATGGTTGATAGTAGTTAATTATAAATTCCTCCTCTATGACTCGTCCAGGATACCACTTTCCTTGAGCTGTTGATAGAACTCAGGCTCTAGGAACGTCTCCGGACCAACATCCTCACTGAGACCCTTGCGTCGTCTGGTCTTGAGGATGAAGTCTCTTGCCGTTGACTGCGCATTTGCTGGCTGAAGTGGCCGTAGCTGAATAGATCTGTCCAGAGGGTCACCAGGAACAACATTCCAGCTATCGAACACAAGACTGACCATGGCAGAACCTTGAGTCATGATACGCAAATCGGTCTCGAAACCGAAGCTGTCGATGACTGGAATCAAGCCATTTACACGGTACAGGGGCGTACCAGCAAGTGGTCCATCTGAAAGGACATGGCCACGGCGTTTGGCAAGACTCATGTAAACTTCAGACGCCGATTGCTCTGGTGCTGTGACAGATACTGAGTACATGGGCTCCATGAGACGTGGAGAGGCCATCAAGAATGAAGAGTAGCAGGCACGACGGGCGGTGGGAATGACTTGGCCACCACCACGGAAGATAGCCTCTTGTGCTAATGTGACATCGGTGATACGGAATTTGGTGTTACGGATAGCTATGGTGGATTAGCATGAGAAAACTAGATATGATAGGATTATTGGAGGTTATAACGACTTACGCTCTTCACAAAGAGGACCCTCGCGGGTAGCCCAACTGAAGCCTTGTTTGATTGACTCCTTCACACTGCGGAGTAGACCTCGGTCAACCTATATTAAGTTAGAAAATGAAATGAGATGATCATGCTGGATACCACGTAGCCTGTGTGACACTAGGCGTATGGCCGACATGTTGGGCATATAGGTGAAAAATGCAAACTTACCTCTGATGGTAAAGTGTCATCCTGTAGGATGTTTGGTCCCGTGTCATCAGGGCCAAATGCCCACACACTACGACCAGCAAGTTTGTCCCAACCATACTTAGTCTCGAAGAACTCGGAGATCTTACGGATGGGTTCACGGATGTTCACGGCACCACGCTCAATATCTTCTGAGATTCCCTTATCGAGAGGCTCGGCAATCATAGTTATCCGGTTCTTTTTGTTGGGTGTAATGGCATAGCACTTGCTCATGGATTGCTCAACGACGGTTTCACAGAATCGTGTTACAGGATCCGATACTTTGATGTCCATGTCAGCATATAGTCTTCGTAGGTCATGGAGCACACAGTCCATGTAGAGTTCACCTGTTCCGATGATGATGTGCTCGCCAGATTCTTCCACTTTGGTAGTGATCAGGGGATAGCTCTTTTTGATTTTGCGTAGACCATCAAGCATCTTCGGAAGCTCTGAAGGGTTGACTGGCTCAACAGCAACCTTGAGCACAGACTCTGTGAAATGTGTGATTGGTCTGAAGATATATGCATCCTCATCATCTTCCAATGTTGGTGGAACGATAGTGGCAGTTTGAACGATGGAGTTGTCAACGCCAGACATTAGGACCCAGTTACCAGCGGGCACGCCATCAGTTGATATGTTGTAGCGTGTTTCAGCAATAAAACATTCACCGATAGTGGCCTTAACCATATCCTCCTCGTCCTCTACCGAGTAGCCTTCACCTAGCACACGCACTTGTTGCCCAGGTTTGGCAATACCACTGAGGACACGACCTAGGGAGAGGAAGCTCTTGGCGTCGGGTGCATTGAACAACTTCGAAACGTGAATGACAAGAGGTCCATCTTGATCACAAGCTAGCATTGATTGCGCGACCTTGGAATCTAGAGGTCCGGTATAGTATTTTTGGAGATATCTTTCGGCACCGTCCTTTGGTGAAGGAATGTGGGTGGTGAGCATATCAACAAAGCCCCCGGAAGCGCCAAAGAATTGCTGACAGACAAGTTTTAATAGAACCTTCGCATCTGATTTATACTGCGAGGGCTTGAGTGATATGCCCAATGATTCCAGAATTGGTTTGAGGTCTTCTGTGTCATCGCTGATCGAGTGTGTGAAAATTTTGTAGACTGGCTCTAGCACAAATTTGAGGAATGATCTGGTAGCGCCCTCTTCCACTGGCTTTCTAGTAAAGTTGCGCTTAACGGGGTTGAAATAGATGTCACCCCATAACCGCTTGGCAAAGTCGTTTGTGTTGATACCACCGAACTGGTCTGCGTACATCTTGGCAAATGACTGCAGAGTAAAGCACCAATTTAGGCTCGAGCTAGCAAAAAGAACATTGCCCTTTTCAGGACTTATTCTTTTGGAAGCACCCTTTCCAGGGACTGTGTTCTCGATGATGGTGTTGACTTCCTCAACGACTAGTTTGAGCTTGAAGTATGCGTCTTTTGGTGGTAGACGTAGCTCTAGTATCAACCGATCTAGTTTGTTGATAATCAGAGTGAGTGGTATATCTTCGAGCACTGCATGCTTGACGATCTTTTCAGTATTAACCTGAACACCCTCAACAACATCTACCACAAGACAGATACCGTCTACTAGACGAAAAGATGCAGCAACCTCATCAATAAAATTCACATGGCCAGGGGTATCGATTATGTTGACCAAGTGAGATTTTCCCTTGGTGCCCTGAAGCACCAAGCTCATGGGCGCAGATTTAGTAGATAGGCCACGAGCCTGCTCTAGGATGTTGACATCGGTGTAGCGTAGTTGTTCGTCACGGGCCTTGCCTACACGCTTCTCGAGTCGGTCGTTGAAATTATGTGTCTCCATGACAAGCATATCCATGAACGCAGTCTTGCCATGATGAAGATGGCCAGCAAGAGCAACATTACGGACTTGATCGGGGTAGTTCATGACATCGGCCATGAATGATCTGTCGAAGAATACTGGAGGTAGGTCTGCCTCTTCGATAGTAAACTTTTTTTGTTCAACAGGTGCTACAATAGGCACAGAAAGAGGTTGTGCGTCCACTTCTTGGACAAGAGTTTCGACTTCGGTTCCATATGTTTGTTCGGCGGTAGGATAATACTGCTTGTCTTCGTGGAGAATCACAGCGTTTGAGGTGCTCTCATCTAAGTATAAATTAGTTGTTTGAGGCTCTACATGGAATGACTTGGCTTCAAAGCAACATACCCTCAACATCCATATCTTCGTCGGCCACATGGCCAGGCTCCTCGTCATCGAAATCATACTGGTTGACATCGGGGGCTACCTCAGAGCCGGCATCTGATTCAACTTCATCGCCGATGTAGTTTCCGAATCTACAGTTTCGTTAGTAATGTAACATGGGATTGAAGCTCCAATGGCAAACATACTCGTCGTATAGCTCTTCCATAATGATTATTCGTGAAGCGCAGCTTGAAAAAAGGTCTAAATGTATGGGTATGCAGAATGCGCCTACTCTACGTACTATCAATTCTTCAGCCTTGGATAGCTATTGCGCGCTGCGCGACAAGAAACTTTTGATGGACCTTATGCAAGGCTGTGAAAAGTCTAGTCACGTGTGGTGGGACAGCACGGCTACTAGGGTTCTTTGTCTAGTTTTTTTTCATTGATAAGTAATTCTGCCGGTCTTAAGCCACTTGTTGTCTCACCGCCCTTAGGATGCAATCCCTGTATCTTGCGTTACTACACACAGGCCTTTTTCTTTTTTTTATTCATTAATCTTATGGAGCTAGAGAGCTATGAAGATGTTCACTCAGGCCTTATATTGGTGTATAAATTTGTCTTATTTCGTAGGCAGATCCAACACTACGATTTGGTACTAGACCAAACTATGTGAACCAACAATCGCATCTCGAGCCAACTCGGGCGACATACATTGCCACTGGCACACAATGCTATATGACAATATTGGATCGGCAGCTTATATTTGTGTATAATATTGCCTATCACCAACACACGCTGGCGGTGTAGTAGCTCGGAGGGGCATTTTCTTTGTAGAGCATGGAGGTCCTTGTCGCAAGTACCAAGACATGGTGCTATAGGATCTGTGCGGGACACAACCTTTGCTACGCAGCCCCTCTAGGTCACTAGTACGTACCGGGACGAGCTTTCAGAGTACCATTAGCTGTATATCCTCTACGCTGGCTGCTGTTAATGCAATATTGTCGTCATTACTAATAGTATGGCGAGCCAAACTCAGGAAGGAGGATGGCCAGTTAAGTGGACAGCGGGCAGTCAACAAACCAACAGACAACATTGCTAGGAGTATTAGCTATTTCCTAACTAAGCAACAAGCTTTAGGAGAAGGCACATATAACTGGACAAGTCTCCCCTTTCTTCTTTGTTTTCCTTCTCCTTCAAAACTCTCGTCTTGCTCTTTGTTTTTCCCACTAAATACCACGTCTCCGTCCTCGTCGTTAATCAAAACCATCGTCTTTCGTCTTTCAATATGACTTCGTCTCTCCCTCCTATCTACATTGTCTCTGCCGTGAGAACTCCCGTCGGTTCATTCCTGGGGTAAGTCATCTCTGTCCTTGCCAATGGCTCACTCATTGCTTGTCTGTTTGTTTGCAAACACGCTTCAAGGCATCACAGGTTAACACATCTTTTTCTCGTTTGTAGTTCTCTGTCCAGCAAGTCGGCCGTCGAGCTTGGTGCCCACGCCATCAAGAGTACGCTCTTGTCACTCCATTCCAAACAATACTAAAACCGGCCAATCTAACTCTAACATATTTCCTCCTCTTAGGTGCCGTCGAGCGTGCTGGTGTCAAGCCTGAGTCCGTTGAAGAGGTTTTCTTCGGCAATGTTCTGTCTGCTGGGTAAGACTAGCATAGCTTCACTCTCTGGTCGTGTTGTCACTAACCGGTTTCTATTAGTCTGGGCCAGGCTCCTGCTCGCCAGTGCGCCATTGGTGGTGGCCTCTCCAACTCCGTTCCCTCGACCACTGTCAACAAGGTCTGCGCCTCCGGCATGAAGGCCGTCATTCTCGGTGCTCAGACCATCATGACTGGCAACGCTGATATCGTTGTTGCTGGTGGCGCTGAGTCGATGTCCAATACTCCTCATTACCTACCTAACCTTCGCAACGGTGCGAAGTACGGTGACCAGACCTTGGTCGATGGTGTCCTAAAGGACGGTTTGACTGATGCTTACAAGAAGGAGCACATGGGAATTTCTGCCGAGCTATGCGCTCAGGAGCACAACATCACCCGTGAGCAGCAAGACGAGTATGCTATCAATTCGTACAAGAAGGCTCAGGAGGCCACTGCCGCTGGTATCTTCCTGAAGGAGATTGTTCCCGTCGAGGTTAGTGGTGGTCGTGGCAAGCCCAATGTTGTTGTTGACAAGGATGACGAGGTCAAGAATCTCAACGAGGCCAAGCTGAAGGCCATGCGCCCGGCTTTCATCCCCAATGGTGGTACTGTTACCGCTCCCAATGCCGCTCCTATCAACGATGGTGCCGCCGCTCTTGTCCTGGTCTCTGAGGCAAAGGTCAAGGAACTAGGTCTGAAGCCCATTGCCCGCATTGTCGGTTGGGGTGATGCCGCTCGTGAGCCCGAGCGCTTCACCATTGCCCCCGCTCTGGCCATCCCCAAGGCTATCAAGCACGCCGGCCTAACCTCCGAGCAGATTGACTTCTACGAGATTAACGAGGCTTTCTCTGTTGTCTCTTTGGCTAACATGCAGCTGCTGCAGCTGCCTGCCGAGAAGGTCAACGTTTTTGGTGGTTCCGTTGCCATCGGCCACCCTCTGGGTGCCTCCGGTGCCCGCATCATCACTACTCTGACCACTGTTCTGAAGGAGAAGAGTGCCAAGTACGGTGTTGCTGGTATCTGCAACGGTGGTGGTGGTGCTTCGGCCATCGTCATTGAGAACCTGTTGTAAGCAGGTATATCATTGACTACATCAAAATTCTAGAGGGGTCGCTCATAAGCGGAGGCCATCATCTATCGTCATAGGTTGTTGGCGAATAATTACGGGTTTTTAATGCGTGTTATCCAACTGAGCAAGTAGCTATACGGGCACAGACCAAGCTCTATTGCGATATGGATAGCACTGTACGTTTCATGTCTTACTACTTCTTTTCTCTTCTTTTTTCTTCCTGGCAAGTTGATACACCCTTCATGTCAGAAATATACTATACAGCTTATTTAGCTCCCTCTACTTCAATAAACAAATAGAAATCTCAAAAAATATTCATCTGTAACACGTGAATGTCTTATTTGTGAGTAGTGAAGATGTTCGCTATTACAGGTAACTCCCCGACATCGCCCGTTTTGCTTTACCAGTCTTGTCATCTAATACTTTCCGCAGTCATGGTCGACTTGTGTGTCATAAAAACTGCATAGTGGGTGATAAATGCAAGCTTAGGCTCGACCTTGATATTGATCTAACTTGAAAAAGATAATCTTGCCATCTGATAGAAGTAAACTTGCAAGAAAGAACATGGAATGAGAAAAAAAAAAGGTTAGACTGACCAGACAACTAGTGGGGCTTCTTACAAAAAGCCGCCCCAGAGACAAAATTTAGTCGAGTTGTGATAATCTATACATAGCCTAGTTTATTTATCAGATCAAAATTTTCATTATTAACCAACAACGATTTTTGGACCCCCAATAAGAAGTATATCTTACGTATTATTCCACCCCCCAAGAAGATGTGGGATTTAGATTTTTGAAATAACAGAAATAAAGAATAGTTTTTTTCCTGTGGACGGAATAATAAATTACATATCTTTTCCTAACTTCTCTTGGATTCCGTGGGAACCGTCGGACCGGTCTAACTCTTGAAAATATATGTAATATAATATTAATGCATGTAAACGCAAGTTGAATTTTTAAAATATTATATATTTATAAAATCAAAAAAGTATGAAATATTTACCATCACTCTGGTTAAGAACGGCTTCGTATACACGTAACTCACATGTCGATGATATAACGTACGACATATATTACTGTACGAGCAATATTAGATGAACAAACAGCCATGTATATATTTGCTTGATTAGAGTCATGAACTATTAATATATATTCAAATATGGGACGAATTGACTAGGATATATCATATCGTCAACACTTAACTTACTACACGTTGAAGGTGGCGGTGGCACTGCACGGGTAGGATTACATTTTCTACACTGTAGATTGATCAATGGATACCATGCTTGCTGCTACTTTTTTTCATTCATGCATGAGGCTCAACACAGATTCATCGGTATTAGGTGATAAGCATGGTTCATGTGTTTGTTGTCAGAGTTGGAACCGTATCTGTTGGCACGGAATTCCTGACCACAAACTACAACGCCATATAGTTACATATGTTCTCAAATGAAATTTGGTAGCAGAATATTGACAGCTTTTGTGCTGTACAATTTGATTATATGCTTAGAAAGATAATAAGGAATGATACTAGGGGGAGACAGCAGGCATCAGCATGAAAACAAAATGAAGCAAAAGAAAGATGGCAATATATCAAAAGCAGTCCGCCAAAAGAATATAAAACGAAAAAGAAAAGGCCTAAAAAAAGTGAATAAAGCTCCCGTCTGCGAACGATATCATGATAGTTGGTATCGTAGCCAAAAACAAATGGCCCAGATATCGTACCCATATCAATATAAGGCACGATGATCGAATCACAAAACCCCTGAACTCTGCAATGAAGAAAAAATAAAAAGGCGAGTACTGTCACGCCCAGCCAAGCAAAAAAAGATATCGTACACCCCGCTCCCTGACGCCAGTTGAATTTAAGCAAAACCACTAAGCTTCGATGGTCGTGTCAGCCATTGTAGCATCAGCATCTACAATGGTGGCATCAGCATCAGCAGCCTGATCGGAATCTCCATCGATCTCTGGTCCGTTTTGCACTAGGTCACGGAACGTGGTTTTCAGTCGCTCAACCTCCGTACTAGACAGATCCTTCATCCACGGACTAGACTCGGAAAACTTTTCAAGTTTTGATTTCCGGTACTGGCCATTGAGCTCGACATTATTTATCTGTTGCTCCAGTGCTTCCTTGCTACCTGCAGGGCGATGGTAGATGCTGTATTCTGTGCTTCCTGGTCCCCATACAATCTTAGATGTTTGCATACAGATGCTCATTTCTAGATTGGGGTCGAAACCCACGACATCAGGCAAGGTGCTTTCGTCTGGGGGATTGGCCGGATCCATGTCGAACGCAAAACTCCGGGCAAGAGCGATACGGGACATTTTCCCAACAAGGACGCCTTCGGTATAGCCGGTGCGAAGATATGCGGATACATAGTATTGCCAACGCTCCTGGAGCTTCATGTCATCGACATGGAAAGTTGTGTCTTCCCTCTGTAGCCAACGAACCGTTAGGCGTGAAGTTGTAGGGAACTATGAGATATACGTGTCAGTAGATCCATTCAATGATATTAGAGATAGATGTATATCTTACCCAGGTAAATGCAAACACTTCACCGTCCTTGACACACTTCTCAACAAACTTTCGCATGTTAATCTCTGTCAAGTAGGAAGTCTCATCATTTTCGCGCGAAGTGAGATACTGATGGACAATATCAGGGGTCTTTTCCTTAGCATCGGTGCTCGTACTAGTCAGGGCGAGGCGGCACAGCGTCTTAAGCAGATCTTGAATAGTGTAGAGTTTCCATCCGGCATTCATATAGTAATGGCGAAGGATATCTTGGTACTTAAGCTCATCAACATCCCCAGCCAAATATTCTTCTACGAGCTCCAGTGTTTTGGGCCAAAATGTCGACTCCGCGTCATTTTGGTCGAAGAAGCGGATTCGTTCTTCGATAAACCCGATTTCCTTACCGGGCTTTGGGCGAGTCAACCGTGTTATAGACAGCTTGACACTGTCGGTACTGTTCTTGACTGCATTGAGGCGTGAATATAAGGTGTTGAAGATGCTGAGGAAGACATAGATAGTTTGGTTGCAGAAAAAGTTGTACCATGGTCTTGCAAACATTCCATCGGCCTTCAAGTTCGCGTCAAGAGATTCTGAACTAGGTGTTTGCTTCAATTGCGTTGGCTTAGGGACAGTCTTCAACCAAGATTCGCAGGGTGGCGGTGCAGGGTGTGAAGAATCATCATTGGCATCCGCCATCTCTTCATCATTTGTAGATGTGACATCAGGAGTCGTCTCTTTAGGATTTGATGCATTGTCGTCTTTCTGGCCTCGTGAACGACTGCCATTGCGACTGGGATCAAGGACGCCACGAAGGAGATCAGACTTCTTGCCGTTTTTACGACGAGAACTTGATAGCGAATAGGGGACATGGTCCTCTTCATCTGACGAGTCAAGTTGAATCTTGGGCATTCGCTCAAGAACCATGTCTTCTGGAAGATCGAACATTGTAGGCACAAAAGTTTCGAAGAATTCAAGAATACGCTCTTTCTCAGAAATGCTATGTTGCGCGCTGTGGCTGATGTAGAGCAGCATAAGACGCAGCAAATCCATAACGACATCTTTATCATCAAAGGCCCACGCAAACTGATTATGAGGAGCCTTGCCCTTAGACTGGCGTTCACGGCGCTGGCTTTCGTGGCGGGTCTTGATGAGATCTACTAAGTGCTTGGCAGATAGGTTGCGCTTGTCATTCTGCTTGACCAAAATACCCATATGGTCAAGACTACGGAGGTGCATAGCCTCCGTTTGAGCACGCCAGACTTTCTCCCATTCACGCTGTGAAAATCTCCATTCCTCGTCCTTGTGCTTCATCCGAGCCAGGACAATAGGCACAACCGCAAAAGGGCTGTTGAAAAGGTCATTGACAACCTCAATGCCGCGATCACCATATATCTTTTTGCAGACACGCTTGAAGATGGAAGTACTCTGGCCAGACATAGCAGCAGGCATACGGAACTGTTCCTGCTCAGCGGGACTCATGACAAGCATTTGCTGGGCGATAGGCTCCAGTAATTGAATGCATTTGAGGTTGGCGCTGATGTAAAAATCATAGTCATGGCGTTCTTCTTCGATTCTATGAAGACCTTCTTCAAAAGCGTTCTTACGGTGGGCAACAAATCCAGAGTCTTCAGAAGCCCATGTGGGGTGGGATGCCCAGTCGTCATTGAGCACAGAGTTGCACAACTCATCACGGCCATTGCATGGCTTAAGACGTTCTCGCTTAGGCAGCAAGCGATAACTAGGACCATATCCGCGGCAGTTGCTGAGGGAAACCTTGTCTGTTGGTGGCTCGGGTTTGTTCACAACAGATTGATCCTGAGGCTCAAAATCGAGGAATAGCTTCCAAGACGTTGTTAGCTCAGGATTGCCCTGGAGGTAAGATAATCCCTTGTGATAGAGTGTTGACCGATCGATAATCTGCTGGCTGAAGAGATTGCAAAGCTTCACAAATTCAGTCATGGCAGACTTATTGCCCAGATACTTCTAACTCTGTCGAAGAATGCAACATCATCTTGGCTAGAAAGAGCCGTCCCTTGTGGGGGGATTGGTTCAGGCATGAGAGGAGTCAATGTTGGTTCAATGTGATCAGAGCCATTCTTGTGTGTAATCTTTGCACGTTTCACTCCAACAGAAGCAGTAGCCGTAGTACGAAGGCTAGAATTGCTAGGCTCAGCAGGGGATGCTATTGGGGCCACCGATGACTTATCGAGACGAGGTCTTTTCTTCGTGTCTTTAGTGGCACTGGCTGGTGGTGCGAAACTACCGATAGGTGGCATTTTCTGGCCATCACGATTAGGCTGTGGCGTCTGCATCAAAACATGAACGGGCATTTCCTCTGTTGTGTGGCCAGGCGTAGACTTAGATTGGCCCGTAGTTTCAGGAAGAAACTGTTTAAAGTCTTCCAGCAGATCCGGAGCTGATGAGAAAAGGCCAGTGACCTGAGCATAGACTTCCGTGATTGCTTTAGACTCGCGTTGGTACGTTTGAAGAATTTCAAGGAAATTTTTGTAGATTTCGGGCTGGTCCTGGAAACGATTCTGTTGGATCTAGTATTAGTATATAAATCTGATAATCGTAAGTGGCTATAGAAATTTACCTTGATCTTGTTGACGTAACTTATGGCATGATTGAATTCGACTGGGCCGCGCTTTTCCATATTTGGCTGCTGTTGTTGGCCATTTTGTGATCCAGGGCCCCCGCTCGGTGCTGGTGTGTGAACGTTACGGGGTGCGGGAGCTCCAGTGGAAGGAGGTATACCAGGCTGTCCGGGAACAGGGCCAGATACATTTCGAGGTTGGCCATGAGCGTCATATGGAGATGGGCCCTGGGGATGTCCAGGTCCGTATAAAGCCATATTTCCTTGTGTTGTGTTGCTAAAAGTTGTTTCTGGACTCTCAATACTGTGCTGCGGCGGTTGCTGAGGAGCCCAGTTCCCGCCCCTTTGTCCATAAAATGGCTGACTAGTGGGGTGATTGCTATCTAGCTGCGGGCCTTTGCCAGCGATTGACTGTAAAGTTGTTCCCATTGGTGTTGTTACACGAATGGTGTTCGGGTCATTGTTCGCACCGCATTCTATTCTATAGCCGGGAGGAAGGAATGTATTGAATCCCTGGATTAGATTAGGATGGCCGGCAAACAAATCGGATACTCGGTTGATGACACCAGGTGTATCGATACTAAGATTTAATCGAGTTAGAAGTCAATTACCTCACGAGTTTTGGTGGATCTTTGATGTTTCTTACGCCTGACTCTTGAAGTCTTTCATAATGTCCAAAAATCGGTTGTAGACATCCGGTTGTTCATGAAATTGCACCTTGACTTGGTCCAAATATGTAAGAGCATCCTATAATGATCCAGTTAGAAAACGGCATACAGATTGGCACATGATTGGGTTATTTCTCAAAGAAAGACCAGTTTCCCACATCAGCAGAATACGCGAATATTACTTACGTTGAGAATGGGCTGTTGACCCTGAGGAACCGCACCCTGCGGTGGAGGTGGGGGATGATTCTGAGCTGGGCCTTGTCCTGGGCCTGGGCCTGGGCCAAATTGAGTTTGCGACATGGAACGCTGGCTTTCTTGTAGTGGCAGTCCAGGAGGATATCCAGGGCCATGTGATTGAGGTCCGTTTTGTGTTCCGATAGGTGTATTTGACATCGAGCCGTTGCCATGCGGAATGGGAGGATACATTTGGTGTGGGCCTGGGCCGGCCACGCCATGTTGAATTGGTCGAGCTTGCTGCTCATGTATGGGAGGACCAAAGTTTGAGACGGGTCCAGGGCCTGGAGGAGCTCCCAAAGGAATTTGTGTTGAAGTAGCTCCATGGCCAGCTAAGATGCCACCGGGACTATGGATGCCACCGGGGATCCGAGAAGCCACGGGCTGATGTATCGGTAAAGAACCGGCATTGCTGTGGTGGGGGGGAGGTCCTGAGGGGTATTGCTCTCGGTGCTGCCGCTCAACCTGCTCGCGCTCACGAGCAGCCAGCTCTTCAGGGGCGTGGAGAACACGCTGGCGATGCTCTTCCATTTCGCGATCTCGTTCGAACTGTCTGGGAACCGGATGCTGATTTTGGTTGTTCATAGTCGCGAAAGGCTATCTGTAGAGCGCAAACAATTGACGTTAGTGAGCAAGCTTCAGTAAGAGCTAGAGTATTGATTTCAATAAGTTGGAAACTCTTTCTACTGGTCCGAGTGATAATCTATTCGCTGAAGGCTGGCTGGGAGAAAAATCTTAACCAAGATCGGCAATCCGAGTGTCGCGCAGCTTTGTGGGAGGAAAAGAAAACATAAAATGTCGTAGAGGGTGAAAATTCCGGTGAGTAAACTTACGCGATTGTTTCCTATGACGATGATAGAGTCATGCTCTAGCTATCTCATGGAGAGAATGTGAGGTACAAGACGCAAGACGATGGTAGCGATTGTTGTTGACAAAATGAGCCTGAGATTGTTATTTGCCAGAGCTTCGGAATCGAGAAAGAAAGAAACAACTACTATGTGCAAGGCGAAATGGCGCTACAGCCGCGTCCCAATTGGGACTAGCGGCGCATTATCAAACGCGATAAGGCATAGTCACGTGTTGATATCCAAAGGCTGGGCTTTCCGGTTGTATTTCGGATCTGAAGCACCATGACGCCATGATCACTTTAGGATTTACTCTGGATTTATTCAAAGCTCCGGGTTAAAAACCCTTACATTTAATGATATGTGTTTTATTCACTTTTTGTGAAATTGTGAACCATGCCCCTCCAAAAAGCACTTACAAGATATCTCATATCAAACCCTAACAAATCCAACGTCCCAACATCCTAATTATCCACGGCGTTAACTGCATAGACTATTACCACACATTACAAAGGATACCATCCCAATCTATAAACCCGTATCTATATATGTTGAGTATGCCGATTTATTTGCCCGACTTTCTATAAAGAGTGGCAAAAATCTTGGAGATGACATTAATAATGACTAAGAATATTTTACTCGTTGTAGAGTCAGCTGCTTTACGATCGACATATTTGTTCCACTCAACACCAAGCTCAGGGAAGAACACGAATAGGAGACTCGTGCTTATTATGAGTGTCACTAGGAAGTTTACGATGAACAAAACAAGCTTGTGTCCGGTCTGAGTAGTCGCCAAAGAGACAATGTTCTTAACGGGAGTTGACCATGGATTGCGACTGACAAAGACCTGCGGAGCGTTGTTTCTGGCAATAGTCTCGTATGTGACTACTTCTCCGTGAGCAATGATGTTGTTGATCTGATAGGAATCCTCGGGGGCTCTTTGGATGAGAGGTTGAAGAGGAGATAAAATGCGAATATTGACAGTGTCATCAACCGTCTTGATCAAATGCCCCTCGCGGCCAATGGGGAAGTGTTGGACGCTTTGATTCTCACGCGTCTTCTCAACATAGCGGCGGAAATGGTACGGCTCGCCAGGCAGAGGCATCGAGATGCTCAAGTCTCCTGCACTTGCGCGGAGAGCAAGGGAGACAAATCCGGCATGACCAACGATCTCGAAAATGTTCTGGTAGATCAATGATAGGGCAGGACCTCTGTGGGGCCAATGCCGACCAGAAATATCGAAGATTGGCTTCATGATCTCTATAATATCTTTGGTTACAGCCGTACAGATTTGAGAAAAGCGTTGGGGAACTTCGGCCGCCGCGATGAAGTTGCGGACGATCACATTGTGTTTATGGGCATCGGTTCCTAACAAGTTAGTTATTATTTATGAGCCAGTGTTTTACGTTGAAATATATAGCTACTTACCAGCAAGCTGCCCAGAGGGGAATCCAAAGAAGGGAACCTTTAGCACACGGTCAAGGATCAGACGCATCAGCATCGAGCGAGTGACAAGATTCATGGCCGAGGCGTTGCGAAGAATCTCACAGACTTGATCGAAACCACCCGTCACTCGGATAGCTCTGTGGAAATAGTAGGCAGTTTCGCCTACTTGGAGCTCGCGAATGTAGGGGATGTTGTGCGTATAGTTGGGTGGTAGAACACCCTTTCCGTCTGTCCCTTCATCATGGATGATACGTTTCGTGAGCGCCTCGATGCCGATATTGATGTCCCAGGTTCTGCTACCCAGATACTCATCAGTTAGCCTGTCACCAAAAGATGTATCTCCAGACCACGTAAACTGGATATCGTGGAGTTGAATGGTATCAAGGACTTTAAGGTTGATTGGGTCTCGGATCACAAACATGGGATCGAAGCCGACACGATCACCAGTCTCCCATCCACCGTCTTCACCATGGTGAACCACTGCAATGTCTTGAGTGAGATGAGCCATAGTTTTGGATGAAGATAAACTTATTACTAGATCAAGTAACTAAGCGTAAATTGGATAAACAATGGGTTCTAGTGAGTAAAGTATAACCAACTATGAGCTGAAAAGAGAGAAAAAATGATCCAAAGAGAAGACTGATGCTAATGATCTGGAAACAATGAATGTTGGTGTGATAATTGGTGAAGATCAAGAATATGAAAAGAAAGAAACATGATGATGAGAAGAAATATCATGGCCTTTTATCATCTACACAGAACAAAGAAAACTACATGAAGGCTCGGTATCAGAGCACAACCGGGTAACCAGTGTTCTTTTGGTTTCTACCATGACAGCCATCTTCTTTGTTTCTTTGATCTTTTTTGATAGACCCGGAAATGGAACTAGTGTAGATGACAAGTATAATGAAGTGCAACATGAGGAAGGAAGCCATTTTGTGCGTTTGATGCTAGTTAATAATGTGCTCTTTGTTTGAGTGACAATGTATAAGATGGTTTCCGACCTGAGACCTTGTCATAGAAACATTGTTGATAGAGAAAATTATACACTTTCAGCAGAAATAATTGTGTGTATTGAGCCAAATATATAAATGGTATTAAGATTACTTATCGATACACTACAAATATTCCTAAGACGTAGATTAAATTGAATTTTATAGTTTTGAATATATCTACTTTAGTAATGATGTCTTTGATGTCCTATGTGTATAGATAGGTATCTACATGTAGTACTACCTTTATATACAATGTGAATGAAATACGGTTAATAAATGTCTGGACCAAGCTAGGTTCGATTTGGATAAAAATATAACTTCGGACATATATAGCACGTAATGTAAAGAAACAAAGAAATAGAATAGACGATATATCGTCTTTTTGAGATATGTTTTCGGTTTACAGATATATGATTGACGTATCTTGAAATATTTACTAGCCTTCCCTTTTTGGAAACCTTGTGCCACGATATAGGCTAACAGTAAGTAGTAGGTGAACTATAGTGTGCTTTTTTGTTATTGGAAGCTTCTACGAGTCAGACAAAGAAAATTAGGGAGACCAATATGTGTGTTGTATTAAAGTATAATTCACATAGTAACGGACTAGCTTTTCTGGAGTGACGTCGCGAGCTCGATCTGGCTAGATGTAACTGTAGGGATAAAAATAGAGCACAAAAGAAAATGAAAATAGAATTAGGTTCACCAACCTGAGATGTCAGGCGCAAGCCCCAACATTAAAGAAGCTATTCTAATATCTAGATTTGCGGGTTCAGCGCACGGCGTGGAGGGTTGTGAAACATCGCGTCGGGTCAGATCAGCCATGGAGGTGTCTCGAATTATCGATCTTGACACAGCGCGCAGCGTGCGACAGCCATGTTAATTTTCCCGACAACCCGTAGACTATGTTCTATACTTCTACTATATCGATAGGACATGGTGGTAGAAGCCCTTTTGGCAGGCTCCAAGTCTGCCTAGCCGAGCCAGTGGCCATGATGAGACGACAGGGCCGTATCGCAGGCTCTAGAGATCACTAGGATGAGGTGCTTTGACGTTCCCAATGCTTCAAGTTGGGCCAGCTTGTCTCCTGCGAAAAGCTTCTTTCATCTTGAGTAGAAAAGGTAAGCCAGCACGCAAGCCAGCACGCAAACCAAGCTAGCAAACGCTTAGTCCATTTCCAGCCGAGCCCTGCATGACCTGGGTTTCTCTTTGCCATTTAGCCTTTTTGATGGCTCGCACCAATGCATGCTCTGCGAACAGTGGAGCTAGACCAGAAAATTCCATGGGGTTTAAACCGCACAAAGTCCACCTTGGGCAGGCTCAGAGTTTTCTTCTTCACTTGGCCGTGCGCTTGAGTCTAGTCGTCGATGATGCTTTTTTCTCTTGCTGCTCTTGCTGTGCTAGGACCCCCGCCATTGCTAAACACTTAAGAGGGCTTACATGGAATGTAGCAGTGTAGTAGAAGTTGGTAGAAGTAAAGTAGTGCATTTTCACAAGCTGGACAACACTGTACGTACCTTAGTTGTATCTTCTGCAGCGCCTTGATCTTGCCGCCCTAAGCCATTTGTAGCAAACCCCAGAAGTCTAGAGTCTTGTAGTCAGTCAGCATCCGTCTCACTGCAAACGCTGCTAGTATTAATTACAGCGCCGCCCACCTAAAGCCTTTTTTCTTTCCTAGTTCTTCCTTCTCCTCTCCCCTCCAACAACTTTGACGATCTTTATCGTGCCTCCCTCTTTTGACTCTCGTTTGTTTTGGAATCGCACCGGTGCCTTCCTCCCCCTTCATATCGTAATTGCTGCACTTCGTCCCCGGCGGATTTATCTGAACAGCACGTTGTGGCCAGCATCCGGAACAATATTCACTATTTTTCTCTACTTGAAGACGCCCAACATTTTCTCTTCTTTACATAGTCTCAATCATCAATCCTTCTTCTTTTCTTCTCCCGCCCTCTCAACCCGCTCCGAAGACTAAATTATCACCTACGACCCCGTCCTCCTACTCCGATCACAATGGCTACCGACATGGACAAGCAGGTCGACCTGACCACTATTCCCATTTCGCCCACTAACGCGACCCATGATGAGAAGACCTCTGCTGCCGAGGCTATTGACCCCAGCAAGGAAGTCACTGTCTTCCACGACAAGGACAACTTCAACGTGAAGCACCCTCTGCAGAACAAGTGGACTTTGTGGTTCACTAAGCCCCCCAGCGGCAAGGTACGTACACTGCATTCCAAGAACCTTATATGTCCCTTCCATTGCTAACACTGTTTTGATTCTAGGGCGACAACTGGAACGATCTGCTGAAGGAGGTGATTACCTTTGACTCTGTCGAGGAGTTCTGGGGTATCTATGTAAGTCCGCGTTTGCTGCTATGCTAAGCCCCCCCTCTGCGTTCTACCCCACTAACACACTCTTTTCCCTTCACCACAGAACAACATCGCTCCTGTGTCTGAACTGGCTCACAAGTCCGACTACCACCTGTTCAAGGCCGGTGTCCGCCCCGAATGGGAGGATGCCCAGAACAAGCACGGTGGTAAGTGGTCTTACCAGTACAAGGAGAAGCGCAACATCGATATCGATACCCTATGGATGCACGTGATGATGGCTGCCATCGGCGAGACTCTTGAGGACGAGGACGATGGTGAGGTCATGGGTGTTGTCGTCAACGTTCGCAAGGCCTTTTACCGTATCGGTATTTGGACCCATAGCACTGGTCGCAATATTCCTGGTCGCGGTGATGGCGATGTGTCCGGTGGCAAGGGCCGTTCTTCTGCTAAGGGAGAGAACATCCTCAAGACCATTGGCAGCCGTTTCAAGCAGGTTCTCAAGCTAAGCCCCAACGATATGGTTGAGTTCTCTGGTCACACCGATTCTGCCCACGTTGGTAGCACCCGCGTGAGACCCAAGTTCACCGTTTAAATGACCAACATACTTGTTAGCTGAAGCTTGAGACTGCTAGGCTTTGTCTCGATCTCACTATTGCCTGCTACAGGCTGGAGTCTGTATATGATGATAGGAGTGCCGGGAATACTGGAACCCTATCGACATTGTGGCAGCTCGATCATGTAGTCGTTCACTATTTTTCTATCTTTACCGATCTGTCACCAACATTACTATGATACCTTTCTACCACCGATAGACAGATTCGGTTTCCCAACGAGAAAAAAACATTTTATCAAAAATCGACCGATTGTAATACTTGAAGAACATGTATCTATATTAGGTACATCCAAGCTAGTACAACCGTCACAAAAATATCAGAAACTGTACGGCGGGCGCTCCTCTTTCTAGAGTATTGGGGATGCTCTTCTGGCTGTTACAGTACGGCGTTAATGTACATCAGGGAGGCTAGAACTATCTTTTACTCTCATTTTGTTTCTTATCGGGATTTGCAATCATGTCTTAGAGTCGCTTTTATTGATACTATACGAAATAGAACTCCGCAAAACATAAACAACAAAACTGAAGGGCACGTAAACACATGAAAATCGGTGAAGGATCATGAATGATGTAATGTTTATGTTTATATTACAAGATATACTTAACAAATCTGGGAGGCTGGGTAAAGATCGGATGATATGGCATGATAAACCGAACCTTTTGTTTGAGAGTTGATATACATGTTTGTGGTGTTATTTGCTTACTGAATGTTGCTGACGTGATCAACAAAGATGCGATGAGACAAAACAAACCACTTACATCTCGTCGCCGCTGAATTCGTCAGCGTAAATAGCCTTGACTAGATTCTTCTTGTTGATCTTTCCCATAGCATTACGAGGGATGCTATCGACGATCTTTAGAGTCTGGGGGATTTTATAGTTGACCAAACGATCACGTAGAGCTCTGCGCATATCCATGGCAGACCACTTGGTCGTCACTTCGGTGTTGAGGACGATGACGGCGCCGACCTTTTGGCCCCATTTACCCGATGGTACGGCGACTACAGCGCATTCGGAGACTTCAGGCAGTGAAAGTAGCTCACGCTCAACTTCCAATGCACTGACCTTTTCACCGCCCGTCTTGATGATGTCGGCGCTCTTGCGGCCCTGGATAAAGTACATCAAACCTTGAGCCCAAGCATCACCACTGTGGCCGGCAGTCGGGACGGCACGACGCACAGCGACGTCTCCAGTCTTGAACCAACGTCCTTTACCGTCTTTGCCCTCGACAAACTCTTTGGCGGTAGCCTCGGGGTTCTTCCAGTACTCCTTGAAGATGGTAGGACCACGCAGCTGGATCTCGCCAGAGCGTTCGCGGCCCTCGGCATCGACTTCTTGTCCCTCGGCAATGATTTCGTTGGTGTCAAGTTCGCAGAGACGAGCTTCGACGGAGGGTAGTGGCCAGCCGACACTACCATCGACACGGTCTTCGTTGGCGAGACTGCAGCTGAGGGCCATGCCAACCTCAGTCATACCGTAGCGCTCGAGTAACACGGAACCCTTGCTCAGATCGGTCCAGGCTTGCTTGATAGGAGTGGGCAGGGCAGCTGAGCCAGAGAAGCTGACGCGCAGGTTGACAGGAGACACAGCATCGCGAGCAGTCTCCTTGACTTCCTCGGGAAGAGTCTTGAAGGTGCTCATCAAACGACTATAGACGGTAGGCACGGCGGTGAAGAAGGTGATCTTTTCTTTGGTGGCCGGGTTCTCGGTGAAGGGAGCAAGAAAGCGCTTCCATACAGCATCAGCATTGAAGGGGAACATGAACTCGATCGAACTACCAGCAAACAGCGGCGTGATGATGGCGTTTACGGTGCCGTGGATATGGTGTAACGGCAAAACATGCAGCAGATGGTCCTTGGGGGTGTATCTCCAGGCCTCAATGAGAGCAACGGCCTGCGCAGTCAGAGCAGACTGGGGGATAAGCACACCTTTCTATTCATATTGAATGCATGTAAGTAACGTTTTCTCCATATACAATCGGGTAATCGCCAAGACATTGCTATTCAGGCATGGTTAGACTTACAGGACGATTGGTAGTTCCCGAAGTGTACAGCATCATGCCAGTGTTACCTGGCTCGGTGCCATCCAGAGCAACAACTTCATGAGCGGCACCACTAACTAGCTTTTCCAGCTGCAGATAAGCTGGCTTTGAGTTCAGTTCAGTCTTGAGTGTCTCAGCGGCCTTGGCAGCAAACTTGGCTGAAGAAATCATGAGAACGGCTTCACTCTGGTTCAGGATATACTGAAGCTCCGCAGCTGGGAAGGCGGGGGACAGTGGCACAGCAATAGAGCGCGAAGCCAGGATAGCCAAGAGAGTGACTATGTCACGCAAATAAGTTAGTTCGGGTTTCTTGGTGGCGCCGGACCGGACCGGAGAGAGTTCCGGAACTTGGAATAATAGTGGGCATTACTCACCAACATAGTCATAACTGTTCTCGACAAGGAAAGCAATACGCTCGCCAGCCAGATCCTCCTTTCCGGTAGCTTCGTGCAGCTTAGCTCTGGCGCGCAGAACATCACCGAGCAGTTCACCATACTTGAAGGTGCGGCCAGACACGGAGTGGACAACGGCCACAGACTCGGGGTCGTGCTTGGCAATAGCTTCAAAAAGCGGTAGTTTGGGCAGAGTGGTTGAAGAGGCCATAGCTGCAGAAAGGCTAGTAGCAGAGTGGGAGAAGAAGCGCGAGGTGTTTGCGGAAATTGCGACAGAGACGGCAGGAAACACGGATGATGCTCGGAGAAGCGCGGAACGGCTTAGACTAGAGATGGAAGACGGGAAGCGGGGAGGAGAAGCCAAGCCAGGAGCCGAGGTCAAAGTTGAGAAGTGGAAGGAAGATGGCGGGCGGCGTATAGCGGCAGTCCTAATGGAGTGTCGTGCAAACATATGGGAAGAAGCAGAGCGAAAAGAAAAGAACAAGGTAAAAAAAACTGGCTAGAGCCAGGATTTACAGGGGGACAAAAGACAAAAAGAAGCTGTTAGGTGCGTTTTTAGCGGATTACCGAGAAAAAAAAGGAGCTCGGTTTGGCTGGTCGTCGGTCCTTTCAGAAAGATATGGCAGCTTGGTGCAGTATGGGCTCGGTAGTGGTGCTTGTATATTATGTATGTAAGTGCGTAGTAATGTGTCATGCAGATGCCGACTTTATCTGATGGGATCTGCGACAGCTATCAAAAAGAGCCCACAAGCGACGATGGAGGGGTCGATGGAGGAGGGGTCAATCTTGTACTTGACTAGATAGATGGGAATAGTATCAAGAGCAGAATAACTGCAGAATAATCGAGAATAGCAGATGAAAGTGCTGAAATCGTGCGAGACAGAGAAATCAAGACATCCGTTTAATATGCTATTTTTTTTTCTGCTGAAGAAGATGGTTGCTTCTCGTGTTTTAGTTGTACATATGATGCCTTATTTCTCGGTCGGTCGGTGTTCACGCGGTAAAAAGCGAATGCGCGAGCTGGGGCTCTTTTTTTTTCTTCTTTTGTTATTCTTTATCCGGGCTCGTCCTCGAGAATTGGAGAAGACTCTGAAGAAGGATTTACAATGACTTCTTGCTTGTCTATGCCGAAAACGCACAAAAAGGCCGTCTCTCTTTTTTCTGGTATTGCTGAGGATGTTCCCGTATAGCTTGGATGGATGAGTTCGGGCGATGGCACAGACGCCCTCATAACGGGTAAGCTAGTGAGTAGTGGAAAAGGCAGCTGACGTTAGCTGCAAATGGTGGTGATAGAATGACAGCTTAAGGCATGATGACATCAACTTGAAGTGGTCGTCGCACAGATCGACTAGCGTTTGTAGGAGAATGTAAGGGATTCAGCATCTCTAGCAGTTTCTTCGGCTTGATAGCATAGCTGTATACATTGTACCTGCTAATATGTATGTAGTTCTTCTACATATCTGTAGTTAATGGGACACATGAATCCACGAAAGGTACATCTAGTTAACCCTACGATATGGCCTAAACCCTATTTTGTTCATGTTACTCTACGCAAGGTCAGTAAAACCATGGTTCGTTTTGATATGGAAAAGCTTTTACAGTAAGCCGATACGCTAATGAATGGTACCCTTATACCGACATTCTATGCTATTCAACTCTCAAGCAAGCACTTTGGAACGGCGGTGCATACCTTGCCTCAGGATCAAACATATATGTAAAGATGGCCCATCTTACAGCACCAGAAGGACAGAAGCCTAAGTAAGATGTTCCTAGTTAACGAAGCTGCATGGATATATTGAAACGAGGAAGACAAGGCAGGACCGCTTTCTTGCCATGCTATCCACTCCGCCTTTTCTCTTTCTGCTTTGCTTTTAACTTGTGATCCTCCTCCTTGGCTTTCCTGACCTAAATCAAATCGTCCCGAGCATCTGGAATCCTGGCCCCCTTGCAAGACATGGCGTCAAACTCTACCCCCACTGTCCAGCATACAACGTATATACATACATCAGACTTACGGTCTGTCTCTTTGTGCTGATATTTGTGTACGGTGTAGCGTGTAGTTGTAATAGTTATTGTCTATTGCTTCGTAGCCCTGCGCCGAACTGCCACGTCTGCGTCTGTGTCGGGCTGCCTATTTGTCTCTTGGGGTGGTTTTGTTCTATTTTGTGTGTCTCTAGTCTTGCTGCTGATCATTTATCGACTGTCACCGACTACTGTTAAGTGTGACCAGTCAAGTTTTGTCTTGGGGCTCCGGATGGCGACAGCTTGGCTGCGCTGTACAATGTGGCATATATTGGATGGTGGCCTGGGCTGTAGAGTGTCTTAATGGCATCAAGAGATCAAATGCAAGAATATATAAACATATAGTTGTAACTATACTAAGTTGCTTAACCCGTGTGACTGGTAGCGATACCCCTTGGAGTGTAGTCTGCAAATAGCGAAAACTTTTTCATTGTTCTTTGATTTTGGGCGGTCATAGCTTCTATTATTACTGTGAACAAGAGCCCTGTTTGCCCTAGAAAGAGCAAGAAAGGGAAACAGACAGCCCGAAAAAGTAATAATGTTAAGGGCCTAAAAACGCACAAAAACCAACGACTTTCTACTTTCCAGCCTCTTCACCGAATCTTTCGTCTGCCTAGGTCTTGATCGATATACCCTGGCCGTTCCGTTTGGTCTTGTTGCTCCTTTACGTTCTTTTTCTATTTTATCGTTCTGCAACATTTATTACTTGTCCCGTTTTGGGAGTGAACAACGCATTTTCACACCGTTTCGTTCCCTCTCTAACTAGAAAATAGTTGTAAACAGAACAGACAAAGCAACAGACTCTCGCCGAGGGTTCGCCAGACCTTGCAAGGAACATTCACTCAAACTAGCGGTGATGGCTACAGCAGGCGCATTTGTAACGGCAGCTAGCCGGGGTGTGTGCAGACAGGGCGGCGTCAATGCTTCTGCTTCTGCTGCTGCTTCTGTGCAAAGAACAGTGTTCGTTGGGCTGTCGATGAAGTCGAAGCATGGCACGCACAATCACCACCGCCGCTCTTTCTCGACCGCCATTAGAGGCCTTGGCTCTGTTTTCCAGGGCCACGGCCACGGACAACAGCAGATCCAAGGACAACATGGACAGGGCCTGTTTTTGTTGTCGTCCGTTTCTGATGCCAGTGTTGCTGCTACTGCTGCTGCCTCTGTCTCTGCTTCTGCTTCTTTGCGCTTCCTGGCCGCTCGCCGCCAGCTTTCAGACATAAAGATCTCCAGGCCTGGCCGCCATCTGAGTCTGTTGTCCTCGTCTTCTTCATCTTCTTCCGTTCTCCTGCCATCTCAGTCTCCCTATAGCTTGCCTTCGCCTGCTTCATCTCGAGCCTTCTCTACTCGCCCGTCTTCTCTCAATATCGCTACTACTGCCGCCAAAACTGTCGTTGCTGCAGAACCCACTTCTTCTACCAATAGCAGAATCCACAGCCTAGCTTTTTACTCGCCGCCTCGCACCTCTTCTTTTTCTCTCTTCTTCCCTTCTTCTTCTTTCGCCATGTACCGCAGATACGCCCTGGGTCTCCCCGCTACCAGAAGATTGTCCACAATGCCAGACTCCAACACGCCTATGGAGGATATCATCCGCGAGAAGGTACATCATTTTGGTCCTGTCAAACTATCCGTTCTGCCTGCTAACATTTATGTACAGGTCACCGTAGCCTTCAAACCCTCGTTTCTGGAGATTTACAATGACTCCCACCTCCACGCCCACCACAAGCCCATGATTGGAAGCACCTCGCGGGAGACTCACTTTAGGTAAGCTACTCACCAAACTAATACGCCATCTGCTGCTCGTCAACAATTAAGTGCTGCACCTTCAGCCGATTCCATCTATAAGCCTTCTTGTACACACAGCCTTTAGCGCGCTGCTATAGCTGCATTATGTGCCTGATCCTTCTGTCTTCGCACCCTTTATACCTGCATGAAGTTTTCTGCAGTACTGCCTTTGCCTTTCCCTGTGGACTGGCGAGAAATACATGTAGCCTGAGCTGTATAATCTCGCAGTGCACCTTAACATCATAATTACCTAAGATTCATTCCCTTCCCTGCATACGTCTAGACAGATAGGCGAGCCACACCACATCAAGCCCTGCACCTTTGTATATCAACATGATGGGTCTAGAACAAGCTACTAACACACTTTAAAGAGTTCACATCACATCTGAGGCTTTCAAGTCCAAGATGCCCGCTGCCCGTCACCGCATGATCTACGCTCTACTCGGCGATGAGATGGCTAGAGAGGGCGGCATCCATGCCCTATCCTTACTGGCTATGACACCCGAAGAAGAGGCTAGACGCAAGGCCAAGGCTGAGGAGAAGCGTACCGGTAGTGCCGTGCCTTGTGGTGGTGCTAAGTCGGGCCCGCAGTAACTTTGTCTATGCTCTCCAGACCAAGTGCATTCGTTTCTTCCTGTTTCTCGTTGATAGTAGCCACAGTCGATTTTGTTAGCCTTTGTCCCATTAGCGGTCAGGCCTGACACCATCTAATGCTAGCCTGTCTAGAGGAATAGGGTAGAGCGGAAGCACTATCCACAAGAAGACAAATCCCATTCACAAGGATGAAATATTCTCTTCATTACGATTCTCTTCTGGGCTTGAACTCGCCAAGTCAGATTAGGCTCACAGACCCAGAACTTACACCAACCCACCACAACAACACCAATTTGTTTTTCTTTTGACCCGCCATGCCGCGCATATTTCGTGTGCAGTGCGTTCGTTTGTTGCATTGCATTGCATTGAATTTCTCTCCTGTTTCCTACATCATAGTTGTACACCAACACTCTTTGTGTCTGGCGAGATGTCTTCTCCTAGCCCTACTATTATCTTGATAGTAGTGATGTTGCTTGTTACCAGCAACAGCCATCGTTGTGTTTCTATCCATCTTCGCTATCCTTGAATAAATTCTCAGGGGTGCCATGATGTGAACTAGGACATAAACGTAAAGTCTATTTGGGAATGGCGGTCTAGGATTTTTATCAAGATTGAAGATCCTGGCTATGTTCTGTTGAACGTTGTTGATCAACACACCACCATATCGACTACTTCATGGTGTGCTTTGGCTTAGGCCAAGCTGATGTTTTGTTACATTTTTCTTTATTTCTTTTTCTTTACCATTACGACGACATGAACCATTACCAAAAAAAACAAATATAACAAAAACAAACCCCCACTGATTATTAGAAAGCACATTGCTTACTATCCGCATTAGCACTTGATAGTACTTCTATCATCAGAACCCCCCTCAAATCTCTAGAAGGACACGGCTCAGGCACTCAATAAGAAATCATTTCATTGATATTACGCATTATTTTGTTTTCTTTCACCACATTTGCTCGTGCTGCTGCCACTAATTACATGCACCCAAAGCTTTCTTTTTTCTTGTCTTTGTTTTCCATGCAGGAATTTGCCACCTTGAAGACTGAGAGCACCACAGCAAGTATGCAGCCCCCCCTGAGTTTTATCCTGCATGCTGCAGCTGATTAGTATTGCATAGCAAAATGCATTAGGTCTCTGCTCATTTTTTTTCTTTCTAATCTAGCTCATGGGGCAGTAGTTGCATATGAGATTTGTGCAAGAGGGAAATGAACAAGAATTTAGTTCATCTGTGAAGATATCTTATCAAATGACGCTGAAGGATTTGTTCCTGGGGGCTACTAGATGTTGGATATTGTTCAAGCAAAAAAGCTGTGCTTTACATTGATTTCAATATTTTTCTCTTCTTTTTACCATATTCTCATTTTGCTTTGCCTTTTTGTATTTACATCATTATAGTCTCCTCAAGGAGTTGGCCATATGAGCCTCGAGAACGACAGAATCAACAACGGAATTAGCACGATGAATGCTATTTTTCTTTCTATCTTATTATTTGCCTTTTCTTAGAAACTTCAATACTACTGCTATTTCACCTACTTCATGAATTACTCTATTACTGCTTTCACCTTTGACAGAGTGTAATTACAAATTACACCGTATGATAGATGGGGCACGATTTAAGGCGTATCTATTTCCTGTATAAATCATTTAGCGAGTCAAATATCGTGCTATATTGATACCACCGTAAACTCGGAAACATCCCACGCGAAGAAAGAACTACCGCAGTGACAGTGACCATCTATATATCTTTCGTCATATACATATGTACAAATATATCAAACACCAACCGTCCTTTTTCTTTTTCGCCTAGAACAGTTTTTGTAACTTTACAAAGGGAAAACTCGGAAATAAATTAGGAGATTAAAATCTTACAAAAAATCTATGTGCTGTGACGTTGCTTTGCATTTAACTTCTAAAGAACAGATGGTCCCGGATGAATCGACCGCAAACCATGACCGTTCTTTGTCTTTTCTCTCTTTTTTATAGTCGTATCTTGTTATGTAGCTTCTATTGATGAACATGATATAGTACTTTCTTCATCATCCTTCTTTTAGTAGATTTGGCATGAATAAGACTTGATTGGGTAGATATTATCTTGAGGTACAAAATATGGTGGTTGTACATGTACAAGAGGCAATATTCGTATATTATCTTGTCTTTTTCATTTATACATTTTTTTTGCATGACCGGGACATATATTTTTGACCGCCTTTTTTGATATCATAGAATATACTTTTACTACATTTTGAGCGATTTTATTCTAACTACATATCTGTATACACATTAAATGAAGGGAGTGTTATTATAAAGAATCGATCAAATATGGTATCTTATGACAAAAATCTAATTAAAGATACAATATAACAGCCAAAAAAACCACAAAAAAACCACAAAAAAAATAACGATACCTCTAGTTACTATAAGTAGGCTATCAAAATACTAAGAAAAGACACGGTGCTAGAGGGAAGATAATATGGTATAATAAGAAAAGAAAATCAGTATGAAAGCTACATAGGGCATGGCCGGAGCAAAAAGAGGCTATGAAGAGAAAAAAAAAGTAACAAGTAGCAGCGTGTATATCCAGCAATTCGTGAACTTGCGAGCTGATAGCAAAGTAATTATGCATGTGAGAAAAGGACAAAAATTGAGATATAGTCCTCTATCATGGCATATGCAGATTGAAATGAGAAAGAGAGAATGAAACATATGTCTTGTGGAAAATGTAAGGCGTATGGTCTGACATATGATGTAGATGAAATTGTCCTCAGTCAAAGAAATGGCTCGTACGCCGTGTCATCCATCAAAAGACTTACAGCCAAAAAAAAAGCAATGACACCATGCTAGAAATCAAAAAATCGTACACCCGCGCATTGAATAAAAAAGAAGGAATAGAAAAAATGCTCAAGCTCTAAAGGAGTCTGGATCCATCATAGAACAATCCATAGAAGCAAGTTTGCGCTTTGTCTTGGAACGGTTTACTGTAGTGCTAGACATGACCGAAGACTTCTTCTTTTTCTTCTTCACAATACCCGAGGCGTTAGTACCGTTAATACTAGAAGTGAATAACAACGACTTGGCGCCCACATCATCTAGAACACCAGAGCGGCTACTCTTGTCCATGCCATTTCCAGACACGTTGCGGTGGAAGGATACGTGATGCGGCGAAGAGCAGCGTGATCTCGTCACCATGGGATGTGGCGGCGTTACTTGAACTGATGAAGCTGGTGACTGTGGATGAGAGCTCAAGACAGACTCGGGAATCATGATGATGTTGTTCTCAAGAGGCGGAAGCTCCGAAGACCGTGCCATGTGAGAAGAAGCTTGCCTGACTTTGTAGTGTAAGACGGGCTCCGAAGACTGTGGTGGCAGTGACAACGTTGGCTCTCTATTTACAATGACTGGCTTGGGAGGAGGAGCCATGATGATCTTATGAGGTGGGGTTGACTTAGGTTCAAGTGGAAGAGTCTGAGCATGAGGCTTTGGGTTCAACTCGATTATAGAAGATGCATTGGTGATTCTTTGTCTTTTTGTTGGTGGAGAAGCTATTGTAGGCTCGTCGATATGCTCGTGCGAAGTACGACGATTAGATTCAAAATCTGGCACATAGCCCAGTGTTGATGCACATATGGAATCCAGATTCTGGTGGGTGATGGCTCTAGCTTGGTAAAGAGGTGTGTCAAGCCGGTCCATATACCAAGATATAGCTGGCATCGGGTTTTTGGTGCTACAGGCATAGTCGGTGAATTCCAACGTGAAGGCGTGTAGCATATCATCGTATAGACATTCGGGAAGACGTTTGCCCTTTCTAAGATAGACGAGATACCGAATGCCATTGCAGAAAGCCGAAGGCGTGGCAGTGAAGTCAGGGTAGATCTCACAGAACCAATCGTATGCGGTGGCACCAGGCCGGACCCGGAATGCCGGAGTGTGGTTGACCTTGGGGATAATCATTTCGCTTACTTCGGAGACCGGAAGTGAAGTCAAGTCGGATGCGCGCAACGTCGGAGCTTCAGCTGGAACAGAAGAACGAACAGAAGAACGGAAGGATTGAGCTTTGTTTGATACCGTAGGTTTAGGCTTTGCAGGCGAGAGAGAAACCGACCCGAGGAACTCCACGCTTTGGACGAGAGCGTTGTAGGGCGACTTTCGTTTCCGTGAGTTTATGGGCAGCTCGATGAGTTTATGTGCTGATGGGGTGATAGCTTTGGAGGATACTGGTGCTTTCTGTAACGTGCGACTGGATTTTAGCACCTGTGCCAGTGCTTGATTATGAGCTCTATCCCGGGTATGGTGATTCTTTGAAATAGATGATGCTGGTCTGAAGGCTTCTTCTGGGGTCGGCGATTGTGAGAAGGCCGGAGTTTTATTTGCTCTATATGCCGGTGCTAGACTGTAATTTCTATCTCGAGTATAGCGAGACTGTGAGATAGAAGATGCAGGCCTGAAGATTTCCTCCGGAGTCTGAGATGGTGAAAATTCGGGGGTTTTATTTGCTGTCGATGCCGGGCTGTGTTTAGACGCCGGAGAGATGGAAAATCGTATATCTTGGCGAGAGGTGTATACTGGTTTCTTAGCAGATGTGATGGGTGTATTGTTGGCAGAGGTCTGGGACGCTAACGAAGCCCTCTCTAACGATGAAGTTGGTGTTTGTGTTCCGAAGGTAATTAGTGAATGCGCTGGCCTTGACTTATGCAGCTTCAGTGCTGGGTCGACGACGTCCTGTGTGGGCTGAGACTGGGTGAAAGCGGGCATGTTCATACGGCCGGTTCTCTTCGTCTTTTTGGGCTCTGTTTCTACACTGATCTGGTTCACACGAGACTGTGGGCTGGTTAGTTGGGCTGATGGTAGGGTTTCAGCGTATTTTCTACCCAGTAAAGCCTGGCCCGATAGATGTGCTGGCACACTAGAGGCCCCTGCAATATCAGCGGTTTCTACAGACTTAGCCCGTGAAATCGAAGGTGCTGGCATTGCGGCCTTAGTGGGGCATTGTGAAGGAGCGCGCTGAGTTGTTCGTTGAGAACTAGTAGTAGTAGTAGTAATAGTCGTGGTAGCGGAGGGTGGTACAGGCTTTCGAACTAACGCAAAGGGTACAGAATCGGTTTCTTGTGAAGAGAATTCTTCAGATGTTGTTTGGCTAGACTTGCTAGATTTGGTGCCGAGGAATGATGTAGCTTTGGCGATATCTAGTGGATCTGTACCTGGATCCCGATCAGCCGTCTCCGACTCTTTTGGCTTCAAGGTATAAGATTCGAGGGGCGGCTCTGCATCATAGTCTGAGCTTGACCATGATAGTAAGGTTGCTGGAGGTGATTCCCATTTTGAGGCACGACGATAATGTTTGTAGCCTAACTCGTCTGCGTAGGATGGTGACTGCTCTGTTGACGGTGGAGTTTTTCTGGGTAAAGATTGCGATTGTTGCTGTGATTGTGGCGGTGGTTGCGATTGTAGTTCTAGCTGTGGCTGTTGTTCTAGCTGTGGTTGTACTCCTCTTGCGCATGGCTGATTATTTTTCTTGCTAGACTTGCTTTGCAGTTCACGAAGTTGCTGCTCTTTGCGGTTCTTTGCCTCATCTTTGCGGCGAGCTTGTTCTTTTTTGAACCTGAATCGTTCGGTTTGGTGCGCAATTAGATTGCTGAGAACATCGCTAGGAAGGTTGATTCCATCGAAACAACTGCCGGTTTTGAGGTGAGATGAGCTATCATGCCATGCAATATTGTCGAGAAGATCTTGTTGGTTTTGGGGTATTTCGAACATAAGTTCTTCGCTGAAATACTTCGGACCCATTTTTGCAGCAGCTAATGCATGTCTTGGGGTACTGCAGACGCCATGCGGTCGGAAGCACAAAGATTACGACGATAGGATAGTGAAGATATGGTGATATGGTGATATTTTGTGTGTGGTGGTGAAAAGCTGGGCGCGTCGCGTATTCTTAAAATCAGAAGCCATTGACTTCTTTTTTAGTACATATTAAATTCGACCAACAGGGATAAAATGGGCCGTCAGTAAGTTGAGCAGTTGGAGATGTGGCGCTGAGCTGTGGCGTCGGCGCTCCTTGTGATGAGGTCATCATTTTGCTGAGACTAGCGGGGGCTACAAGCAGTACATACAGATACTTGTATGTATTTTTACTTATCATAGCTGTCTAGCTTACTATTAAATGCTGGAGATGGCACATGCGGCCACTATTAGAGGGCCAGTCAGCTCTTGTAAACAAGGTATTAGTACATATGTACACTGATAATCCTGGTAATTCAGGTAGCTAAGGCCAGTAAAGCAGCCGCAGAAACCATCTGCCGCTATCTAACATTGTATAACTTCACACTACTTCACATTGCAACCTGGGCAGCGAATACCAGCTGCAGCTTTCCGATAATAGTTGTTTTGTCGCAACCAACCCACCACGCTTATATTTTCTGGATGCGGGAAACACAAACACAATTGTATTGCCTCTCTTCACCCACAAATCCCTATACGCTGATATCCTGGTATGTCGCCCACTGCCTTTTCCTGCCAGAAGACACACGAAGCTTTGCGAAAGCCTACACAATGTCTGTGTGTATATTTGTGCCCAACTGCATCTGACGATATATCTTTGTAGCACCAACGCTGGCACGCCCCTCACGACCTTCATCGGCTACCCGAGCAACCCCAACACATATCGCACCCGTTATCTTCACACCAGACATCGGAATTGGCAGCTGCGCATGGCTGCTTACTAGCCTACGCTCCAGAATGAATGTGCCGCGACGACACCCTCAGTTCTTCGATTTCTCGACCTGCGATTTGCGCCTGCTCCGCGTTCGAAGATCAGTCCACACCGGGTAACTGATTCTTCCTACTCTCCCTTGCTTTTCAGCTTGGAATGCCTCCCAACATGTCGAACCCTAACGCCAATCCCGGATCGGCTGCGGCTTCCCCTCCACTCTTGGCATCGGCGACAGCATCTTTACACAAAGTGCCTTCCAATGTCCCGTCGACCGCTCCCTCTCAGCAACAAGTCGACCGTGACCAAATGTCACAGACGCTTGACAAGATTCACACTACTGCAAGCCAGAGCGTGTCTTTGACTACCTTCACCGAGATTGGCTCCCCGAGACAGTCAACACCGGTCTTAGACTCCAAGGCGGTAGATGGTGTGTCGATAGGCTTTACCGGACTGTATAATCGTTTCAAGGATGCGGTAGGCCGTGGCTCTAGCTTGAAGCCATCACAGGATGTTGATGATTCTGAAATGGTTGCAGCCGCAGCTGCTATGGCTCAGTCGCCGGGTCTTCCTCCGCCAGCCATGAGCATCCCGTCTATCGGCGATCAACCGCCACTCATGACTGGACAATCGGCCATGTCACAGGCTCTATCCATGAATCCTAGGTCTCGTTCTAGCACTGGAAGCCGACTCAGTATATCTGGATCTGTACAGATACCCTCTCTAGATGCTTCTGCATCCAACCCCTTGAATATTGATCTCACTGGGGACTCTATACGACGATCTTCAGTATCAGAATGGCCTAATGGTGCGCCATCCACACAAGCCGATGCATCTACAGCGACGCTTGAATCTGATCTGCCTAGTCCATCCAAGCCATTAGCACCTCTTGCTACAACCGAACCATGGCCAGTCCCAATTTCAAGCGATACAGCATCGGAGATATCACCGTCAAAGCACCCTCAAGTCCCAGCTGTCATTGACCGGATTCGACGTCCACGCTCCCCCACCTACGCGGCTTCTCAGTCATCTTCTCGTGATCTCAACTTGTCTGAAGCTAGCCCCGTACTCCATACGTCGGTACATGGTACCATGTATCATTCCATGTACGACGGCCGACCAAGGTCTATAGCCGTGGGTGGTAGATCGGTGCTTGGAAATGCTAACTCTGATGCCGTTTCTGATATTACATATCCGAAGTTTGCGGCTATGGGCGGTCGGGTCTTGAGTAAGGAGTTTTGGATGGCAGATGAAACATGCAAAGAGTGTTATAGGTGCTCAAGTGTGTTTACCGCCTTCCGTAGGAAACATCATTGCCGAATCTGCGGTCTTATATTTGATTCCAAGTGTATGAAAACTGTATCTGGAGATGACTTCGGTGTCAGTGGATCACTAAGGCTATGCCTGACGTGCTGTGATTTCATCCAGAGTCGTCTAGACGACTCTAGTGATTCAGAGGCTGAA
Organism: Davidsoniella neocaledoniae; assembly: GCA_009806295.1. Lineage (NCBI taxonomy): Eukaryota > Fungi > Ascomycota > Sordariomycetes > Microascales > Ceratocystidaceae > Davidsoniella > Davidsoniella neocaledoniae. The sequence goes on along the minus strand of RHDR01000033.1, from coordinate 29,445 downwards.
ACGTACCTAGCAAGATTTGTTGGGTACTTGGGAGACAACTCACCCAGCATGGCAAACCGGAACACTGAAGCTGATCTTTCTACATCTGTGCGTACTGCCGATGAAGAAGACTATCGGCCATCGTCTTCAACCACAATGATGGCTATTCCAGGTACAAAGCGTGGCCCTGATGGAGCTACCGTTCTGGAGATCGAGACCTCTCAGCTTAGTCGCCTCGGATCATCAAAGTCACTAAAGACGCTTGCTGCCTCTAGGTCTCACACCATAGGGCACAAACGACACCATTCCAAGCACAGTCTTCATCCATTATCGCACTCCCATGGCCACCACCACGGCCTCAATCAAACTGATGCCAAAGTCCCATTTCGCAAACAACCGTTGGATAAACGCAAAGCCAAGTTACCCGCTTTACACGATGATAACATCATTGACCCAGAGTTACAAGAATATATGTCTGATGCAGCTTCTAGCGGAGATGACCAACCGAATAATGCGTACTCGTCAAACAACGACACGAGCTCGCCCCGGTTCGAGAATGATCGGTCTACTTTGGGCAACTTTCTCTCTGCTGGCCGGCGCCATCGTATGCGCCCCGGTGAAAAGAGTATGAGCGCCATTAGCTTCACGGGGGCAGGAAAGACTATAGAAGACATGATGTCTCCTAGCCTGTATGGAAGTAGTTCCCGGCCTTCACGTCGGAGAAACCTTAGCATTGTCAGCTCTGGACATCTTATGCGATCCCCGCGGCCCAAGTCTGCCATCTTCAAGTTTCCGAACATAATGAACGAGCCTGTATTCATAGACAGCCCCTTGGATGGCCCAGGCTCTGATTTTGGCCAATTTCATCCGATGGACTTGGGCCCAGAGTACGATATCCCGCAGATCCAGTTAAGCCCGATTGCCGAAACTCATTTCAAGAAGCTGTTCCGCCAGTCATTACAAGACGCTGGCATCGACAATTTTGCAACTTGGGAAAAGGTTCTTGGACCTATCGTGCAACGATGCACCGACGAAGTCACTCCAGACACCGAACAAGGGGACTATATGGACGTTCGTCACTATATCAAGATCAAAAAGATACCAGGCGGCAAACCATCAGATTCTGCGTATACAGCAGGCATTGTTTTCTCGAAGAATGTCGCCCTGAAAAGCATGTCACGCAAAATCATCCGTCCAAAGATCCTGTTACTATCCTTTGCACTAGAATATCAACGTAGTCCAGAGCATCAGCTGATAAAGATCGATCCAGTCATTACCCAGGAAAAGGAATACCTTCGTATCGTCGTCAGCAAGATCATTCAGACTGGCCCTCATCTCATTCTTTCATCCAGGGGTGTCTCTGGCATTGCCCTGCAGGCTCTGTCAGATGCCAGGATCTCCGTGGCCTACAACGTCAAGAGTTCCGTTATGGAGGCTGTGGCTCGTTGTGCAGAATGCACCGTCGTTGAGTCCGTTGATATGCTTGCACTTCCTGATGTTCGATTGGGCCAATGCGGTAAATTTGAAGTTCGAACGTTCGTCAACAACTCATTCCCAGGGCGTAAAAAGTCGTACATCTACCTCTACGATTGCGTTCCACTTCTCGGAAGCACTATATCTCTTCGTGGTAGCAACACAAATGTTTTGACAAAGCTCAAGCAAGTTGTCGAATTTATGATATATGTATTGTACAACCTCAAGCTCGAGGCATCAATGCTCCAGGACTCTTTTGTCCAGGTTCCGGATTCTTTGGATTTGGTAGTATCAACGTCTTCTCGTCGGGATATGACTACTAGTGTGTCAACATTACCTAGTTCGGTCACCAAGGCCCCCGAAATTGCCCCCCTTGCCATTGAAGCTTCTACTTCTACAACTATCACCAACAGTACCGATCCAGTTACTGAAAGTAATGAAGGTTCGAGTAATATCCCGGATATCTCGAAGTCAGAGCCGGCCATCATTAGCAGAAGTGATCCAGCCGTTCCAACAATCACCACTGGTGTATCCTTTGTTGATTCTTTCTCGCCTGATGCACCACAAGTCCCATCACTATCTGAGCGATCAGACTCTATCTGTCCATCTCCTCGGTCACAAGCACCGACTGAAGGGATGGCTAACGATGACATCGCCATGCCATCATACTACAGCGATATAGTCGACCGCTTTGAAACCAAGATACTTTCTTCAACGCCATTCGTCCGTTTTACCCAGCCGTATCTGCTACAGAAAGCCCGATCTCTCGAACGCCGTTTGAATGAATTACGCCGGCTCAGGGAGCAGTATAGTCTCGAGTTCAGCCAGCAACCAGAACTAGATGTCGCGGACAAGACCTTCGTTCTTGTGCAACCTGAGATGTTACATGCTATTGGCCAGGACGTCCCACCTCAAGTCAAACGTATCATTCATGCTGCTCATGAAGTCGAGTACGAGAACATCATACACGCTTATCAGACTCAACGCCGCCTTTGGGAAAACGTGCTGCAGGGCAATATCGATTTGTGCGACCCCAGCGAACACCAGACATTGATGACTTTGCAGTCAATCATCTGCACATCGACGAAAATTCCATGTGTTGAGCCGTATCTTGCAATAAAGCGCTTCTATATCGACCGCGATCCAGAAACCGACATGGAGACTGACTGTACTCTTGGCCAATTCCTAGAAAGACTCTTCGATGAGCATGCGACTGTATGCCCGACAAGCAACTGTTCGCAGCTGATGATCGATCACCACCGTACCTATGTTCATGACCAGCGCATGGTCACCGTGTTCACCGAAGTAAACCCGAATCCCCAACCCGGAATCATGATGTGGAGTTACTGTAAAATTTGCAAGAAGGATACTCCTTGCCAAGAGATGAGCGATCACACCTATCGCTATTCGTTTGGCAAATACTTGGAGTTTCTATTTTGGGGGCAAGGTCTCCATTTGGAAGACTCTGCAGAATGCCCACACGACTATCATCAAGATCATATCCGCTACTTTACTGTGGCCGAAGTCCGGATCCGCCTCCATGTTGACCCAATCGATTTGCTAGAGATTGTTGTGCCTAGAAAGCGGTTTACGTGGAAGGTAGATTACGATATCAAAGTCAAGAATGATCTCTACAACCGGTATCGAGATGTATGGCTCAAGTTCATTGCTTCTGTCGTCAATCGTCTCAAGAGTATCCGGATTGACTCGGTCCTTCCTGAAAAGGCCGATGCTTGCAAGGAGGAAATCGACAGGCTACACAAGAAGGCACAGGAAGACCAAAAAGAAGCTTATACGGTTTCTCCAAGATGTTTATATCAACAGCAAGTACTACGAGCTTGTTCCGTTCAATCTCGTGTCATGTGAAATGATGCATTTGTCTGAAGATTGGAACGTGGCTTTCCAGAAGTTCGAAGCGGACTTCTTGCCAGACAAGGATATTAGACAGTTGACTATGCTACAGCTCCGAAAGATGTTTTCCGAAGACGACACTTCCAAAGACTCTCTTCCGCTATCAGACGCAGGCAGTGCTGGTGATGAGATAATCTCTCAGGCTATCAACTCTGACGAAAAGATCGACGAGAAAGCGACGACTGATCAGGTTGATGATGAAAAGCAAGTCGTGGGTGAGGAAGCCATCCAGGCCGAGGGTGAAGAAATCATTGCTTCACCGACAGATACAAAGCTGCCTGAGTCGAAAGATGCTACCTCACCGCCACAGTCCCCGCCGAAGTCTCCGAAGCCTGTTGTCGGCAGTCCAAAATCATCCTCTTCACCGGAGCCTAGCCTTGCTAGTCGCTCGCCAGGGCCAGATAGTCCGGAACCACGGCTTGGAAGCAGAGCCAGTAGTCCTCGTGAACGTGAGCTGACACGATCACGGACATCGCGGGCTGCCAGTCCTGCCATCCCTAGATCTCCAACTCGTGCCTCGGTAGATTTGCCTGGAAGTGACCTCAGTCTCTCAGAGCGGGTTGAATTGATACGCAAAGAGCAACAGCTTCACCATAGTCACACAACTGGAGAGGGTATGGAAATGGAGCCTGGCCGTCCTCGCCTCACACCACGCCGGGCAACTACTTCTACTGCAACTGTTCCTATCACACGATCACGCACTCTTTCGAAGCCACATCCCAATTCGCGCCCATCCGCGGCTAAAGACGGCAAAACACCGCTGACTACACCAGCCGTCGCCCCTGCACCTACCTCTGATGCGGAAGCAAGTGAACCAGTCCAACCAAAACGACTAGCTGAACGTCTCGGCCTAAATCTCAAGAGAAACAAGGGTGGCTCTGCAATTCCCCGACTTACTCCTAAACGAACGCCCAAGATATCAGCACTTGCAAAGCATTTTGAGCAACTAAGTCGCGAGTTTGAGATTGAACGTCTCCGTGACCGTAAAAAGCGTGAAGAGTCGGAGAAACTGAGACAACCACGCAGCATGCTCCCACGTACATCGGCCACCAATATCGTTGTTTATGACGATGTTAACGCTGCTGTTGAAGAATTCGAGCCTGAAGTTGAGCCTGAACCCGAACCCGAGCCTCGCCCCCGTCGAAAGCTCAAGCGGCCACCAATGTTCCCAAAGTCACAAAAGGATAAAGACCATTCTGTAGGCCCTACCGGACATCGCCGAACCTCCACCTCAAGCAAAGCCATTATTGCTCCTGTTCAGTCCAAGGCAGAGGATAAACAAGATAAAGACAATTCACAACCCGACCCTAGCCCCGACATCGAGAACAAAACAGATGCAGACCTCGATGACGACCATGCCAACGAATCCGATGGTGGCTCTGAGCAAGCTCATGACAGCAATACCGGGAATGAAAGTCTTGCTCTTGTCCAAAAGGAAACAGAGTGCTCTAAGAAAGCTGATAGTGACTCTGAGCCCGATAGTGATCTTGAAGCATCTAATTATGATTTTTCGCCGGATGTACCCGGAGATCCCAATAACGAGCTTGCCAAATCTCAAAAGAGTAGTCTTCTCAAGATGCTTGCCAACTTCTGGGCAGAGCGTTCGTCAAGTGGCTGGGCGCCGCTTGATTACCCGATCAGTCCCATGGAGCACATCTTCATCGATAACAGTATTGTCATTCGTGAGGACGAACCTAGCTCCTTGATTGCATTTGCGCTGAATTCCATGGATTACCGTCAAAAGCTAGCCGAAAGCCGGTACAACGTTCACAAGCACTTGCATGATGACGACGTGACACCAGCATTCTACGAGAGTGACCCTCCAAGCGTACCATCCGGTCCTGATGCCGAATCTTATCAGAAAGAGCTTGAGCGAGAGTTGAGAAGTCAGACAGGCTCACATCTGAAGTTCCAGTTCCAGATTGGCTCGTCAAAGATGTTCTGCAAGATCTTCTATGCCGGCCATTTCGATGCCATGCGGCGTAAGTGCGGCTTGGCTGAACGCTTTGTCGAGTCTCTGGCACGTTGTATTTCATGGGACTCTCGTGGTGGCAAGAGTAAATCCGTGTTTCTGAAAACTATGGACGACCGCTTAATTCTCAAAGTGAGCGAATACTACTTCTATACTATTTGAATGTCTGTGCCAGAAACTAACTGTCTTTTTAGGGTCTATCGCCTATCGAAACCCAAGCATTCCTCAGCTTTGCCCCGTCGTATTTCAATGTCATGGCTGAGACTCTCTTCCACGAGCTCCCTTCAGTTATTGCCAAGATGGTCGGCTTCTTCCAAGTGTACATTAAGAACCCGGTAACTGGAAACGACACTAGGCTCGATCTCCTTGTCATGGAAAATCTGTTCTACGATCGTGCTCCTACCAAGAAGTTCGATCTCAAGGGCTCAATGCGCAACCGCAAGGTCGATCCCACTGGTGCCCAGGATGAAGTCTTGCTGGACGAGAACATGGTCGACTACATCTACGAGTCACCCCTGTTTGCCCGAGAGCATTCTAAGCGCCTACTCCGCTCATCCGTACACAACGACACGTTATTCCTCAGCAAGCAGAACGTGATGGACTATTCTCTAATGGTAGCCATTGACGAGCCTCGCAACGAACTTGTTGTCGGTATCGTTGATTGTATCCGCACTTACACGCTAGACAAGAAGTTGGAGACGTGGATCAAGGATCGTGGATTGGTCGGTGGAGGTCGGAGTCGACCGACTGTAACAAGTCCCCGAGAGTATAAGAAACGCTTCCGTGAGGCTATGTCGCGGTATATCCTACAAGCACCAGATTGTTGGCGTTTATTGGCAAATCAAAATAACGGGCTGAAGCCTTTGCATCGTAATATGCTTGATGAGTAAAAAAACAAGAACAAAAAAAACTAAGCAGGGATGGTGAGTTATTGCTATCATTCTATCGTCATTACTGAAGGTCATTGTGTTTCAAGTCTTTTTTTTTCTGTTTTCTTCAATCTATCTATCTATCTATTTAGCCGTTTATAGCATTTCATGATACCATTAATAGTACCTATTTCCGCATATTCCTTACTTTCGGGGTCGTTATAACAACAAGAAGCAATTCAAAACAACTGACAATAACCCTATCGGTCCACTCCGATTCTACATGTTGACAATATGCACATCTATTGACGGCACCTCACATTCCTGACCTCTAGGGTCCTGAACTATCCCTGCACCATGATATTCTTGCATCTCCTCAACTCACAACATATGCTTCTAACATTTCTCACTTTCCTACAAGCAGGACCACAAGGTCACCTTATCTATAACTTGGAATAGAACAATACAAGTCAGTCAAGTTTACATGAACAGAGTTCTACTTTCCAATATCTACTATTAATATGTTTTGCTTTATTAATCATTTAACTAGCATCATCTAGAATATACTAATCTTCCTGTGTAACCATCGAATATCATCATCTAGTAACATCGAACTACTTTAGTATCCGTGATCCACGAACTCATTCTCAGCCTCAATATAATCTCCGTCGTAGTCACTGTCCCTCACCACGACTTGTTTGTCTCTCGGGAGATCTAAATCATCTCCCAGGTACCGGTTAATATTAGTGCCGGTAACGATTAGTTTGAATGGAGTTATCACATCTGGATCTGTGGTTAGAGCAGCCAGACTCCTCATTAAAAAGGTCAGATCATTCCGCCATTCCTTCCTGTCAAATTTTCCAATGTCATCAATGATACAAAATACAGCGGTACCATCATGCTGTGCAGATGCTTGGTTTAGAACGGTCTTGAACACGATAAGTTCCAGTGCCATGTCTCCATCAACTATGCCGTTGAGCATGCTCTCATTAGAAATACAATTCATTCTGAGGGAGCCCTTTCCACACACATGGTGCATGAGACTGTGAAGAAGATATCTCAGCAGGCAACTAGGGCCTATTTCGTTGTCCTCTCTTCTTCTAACATGAAGGCTACAAAAGAAGTGAAGGTAGATGTCAGGAGATGGCTGGTGTTGTAGTAGCGATATCAAGAATGCTGAGGTTAAAGACAATTCATTTGTTCTTGTGTTGTTACAGTCGCCTTCACGGTCAATGATGAGAATTCTGTCTGGGCTATCACTCCAGAGAACTCCCATGACCTGGCGTGTTTTGAGAATACACTTGCAACGAGCAAAATTTCGTTGCTGGAGATCATGGAATGACTTTGCCACTATCTCAAGATCCCCAGCGGTATCATCAATATATCCAGCAGTACCGATGGCGCGCAGAAAGTCATAGTACGATATCTCAAATACCGGAGGAGGCTCAAACAAACGTGGTACATTGGGAGAACTTATCTTCCCACTATAACCTACATGTGCAGCTAATGATACAGAAGATTATTAGTACTTGAAATCTGGGTACAACAGTATCATATAAGATAGCAAGCCCATTGGATTACACTAACCATGGTCAAGAAAGAACATCGTAGATGCAGAATCGCCAAAAGCACGGAATACATCCATCGCTCCATAATATCTTTCTTCGGCAGTATTTGATAAGGCTGCCATTTCACGGCTTTGTGGCCGATCAAGTGAATCTTGAAACTTCGTCTCGAGATTGCTTAGTATGTAGTGGATCTGCTTGACTTCATTACCATACGTAAGCTCTCCGGTACTATTTTGACTCAATTGTCGCGACAGTTTCGTAATAGAGTCTTCCAAGTGAAATAGTTGAGTCTGTACTTCATTCACTTTCTTGACTGTAGTCTCTTGTAGGGCGTATGATGCATTCGAGTGAACGATTAGCTTTTGAAGTTGCATTGGCCATAATACATCAGACCGCGATTTGACGGCTTTCTCGGCTTTCTTTATGGCGTAGAGTATCTCGTCGATAGTTTTACTAGAGAACTTATTGCACCACTCCTTCATACGCCGCCTGAGGCTAGCTACTCGATAGCGCGTTAGTATAAGACCGTTCTTAAAATACAGGAACAGGCTTACCACATCGTTCGGGCAATAGAAGCCGAATCATGCTTAAGGTTCCGTGGACTATCTCGAAAATGAGCTTTTGACAGCGTTGATGTAGCTCTATCTCGTGGGGATATGTTTTGAGACAAGATATCGTGAGCTCTATAGTAAGTGGAAGAGACTCGAAGGCTTCTAAGATTTTAGCTCTGTTGCTACTAATCTTTTTAGATAACTAAATCATTAAATAGTTAGCGTATCTTCTTTCAAGTGCATACTGATAAACTTACTATTAATACTGTTGAGACACCAGCTCTAATAGCACCTAGACCAAACATTTCGGGCAAGGCACCCAAGGCTGGTGTTACGAACGATTCGGCTCTTCCCATGTTACGTGATGCGAAGGTCAAAATTCCCCTGACTCCCTCCGCTTTTTGTTCATAGTCGTCGCTTGCCTCTGACATAAGTCGGAGCACATCCTCCCAACGACAACCATCAACATCGAAGCCAATCTTTGGATCTTCACCTGACTCAATGTACATCTGCAATACACATCTAAGATCTTCAGTAGCCTGCGCATCAGGGTCTAAAGCAATCCTGGTGTTTTTAATATTAGTGATATCTGCAACAGCGCTCTGTTTTTGAACAGGAACGACTACAGAACATGTTGGTGGTTTACAAGAGATATTTTCACTTGCCTTTCCAACTTTTGTTTTTTACCTTTGAAAAACCCCATGTCTGTTTGTATTCCAAAAGTAAATAACTATACTAGAGGGTTTGAGATGCGAGGACAACAAAAAATACGTGTTACTTATAGTTGTACGAAAACGCACTTGGATGAAAGTGGAAATTTTATTACACTTAGTCAAATGACTAGCTTATGCATGCTTACTAGTAAGCTGTATCATCAGAGCAGGCATAGTAGGCTTTATCATGTTACAACAGCCTGGTTGTCAGATATTATATATAAAGAAAACACACACCTTGATGTGATGTGAAATATCTTACGCTTCAAATGTAACTAGCCCCTCATTCTCAATCCTCTTTAAAAAGATTCTCCCCAGATTAAGGCCTAACTCTCGATTTCTTAATCATATTATCATGATAGGAGTTCAGATCGGAGTATTATTTTAGCTACAGATATGATAGTGAAGTTATTGAAAACATTACTTTACTCTGATATGTAACTTATGCTTGATGTCGTATTAGAAAGTTATCAGTACCTGCCCTCCATATTGTAATTAGTATTAACTATCACAAAGTAATCAATTCCCTTTACAATATCTTAAATATCTCACTCAGTTGCCTGCTCCAACTAGTCTGCTTTCATTTTGTTTCTAGAATTTCATTTCAAGTTAGAAGTGCATCTCACGCTTTTTCTCAGTCATGGAGTCGCCTCAAGATCATGCGGTATGTAATGTCTTTCCCATCTTCTACATCTGCATCTCAAAATTGCAAAGCTCTAATATTCTCACTTACAGGCTTCGGGTGTTTGCCCATCTTCTATTGACACAGCCAAGCCGCAGTCTTCTAGCCCCGATGTCTGCATCGATTCATCCGATCCACGACCGCCCCTGAAAACGACAGCGGAATCTAACACTACTATTTCTGTCGAACCCGATACCCAGAAAGTGGATTCGAAGTCCGTGCAAGACCTAGAGCGAGATACCAGTAGCAGTAACTCTGATGCATCTGATACAGAATCTCTATCTTCCCATGATGAGCAAGAGTCAAGTGCTAAGCCTGAAGATCAGGGACATTTTTATGTTCCCACGCTAAAGAACTCCAGGCTAGAATGCCGCAACTGTTACAATTTCCATGACTTTGTCAATTTGTACTCCGATGAAGACTGTCTATATTTCATGGAGTCTCTTTACACTTCATATGACTATCGCCGCGACATAATGATGGAGTTACACCGAGTGGGCACACGTTGCGCATACCAACCTACCTCCAGTGAAAAATCCAACTCCTTCCTACAAAGAGTTCGTATCAGATCAAATTCTGTACTGCAGAACATCAAGTCATTAAGCGATGGCGGCTCGATTGACACGGACAGCTTTATAGTGTTCAACCGACCTTTCCAGAATCTCATTACTCTCCATGGCGACATCAAAGCACTATTGGACCAACTAAAGGTGCGCTTCTCAGATAGTGAGCACGATAGCATCGAGGCTAATCGTGGGAGACGCGAATGTCAACTCTTAGAAGAGAACAAAAGAATAGATGACAATGAAACTTACGAGGTATTTCGGAAAGGTTGTTCGGACGAGGATCTGGAAACTTACGATGCGTTCCGTCATTTACAAGCATATGTCAACTTTGCTGAGACGAATATCATACCTTTAACGCGGCAATTCGAGGGAACATCTCAAAAGAAGGTTCACTTTTGTGATCTTTTTTATCTGTTCCAAACAAACGATCTGGTAGTGACCAAAGACTTGAAATACACTACATTCGGCATGAATGGTAAGTTTACAGCACGGACAGTACATCTTGCTGTATATTACAAACTAACATGCTTATCATTAGACTATTCGGAGAATCAAGCCAAACAAAATGTATATCGAGTCATGTTCACCCATGTGGGGAAACATCCACGAGATAGTACTTGGGTGAAGACTGATTACTATCGACAAAATGATCCCGACAAAAGTTTCAAAGTCTATCTTCATTTCATCCAGCAGGGTCAGGATTCATTGCAGCCTGCCTTCCATAAGATTGAAATCAAGCCCTATAATGGAGATAAGGACATCACGAGCCTTCCAATTTTTCCTGTCCGCTTTCTTGAAAACTCAGAAACTTACCTTCACAGAATTCAAGCACAAGGGAAAGATACCGAATATTTCATGAAGCAAAAACATCTCTATTACAGTGGCTGGACAGTTAGCAGTAGCGCCATTAATGGAAGCTCTGGAGATTCCAGTGATGACGAAGATGTCATTTCGGATTATATCGAAGGTCCTGTGATGATAGACACAGAAGAGGCGATACGAGCCACATCTTGGATCAGACGCCCCAAACTACTTGAGTCTGAGGGTAGCAAGTTTGAGACTAACAGCTCTACGATTCATGTCAACATTTGGCAAGATGGAAACCGAGCCCGCCGAAAAAAAGCATTATATGATCGATACGTAGATTTTGGATATACGGACACGTTAGGGCAGAAACGGGCACTTGATGATATCAGTTTCTTACGCAACTGGAAAATGGCACAAGATGATCCCAATGCCTCCAACAGCAAATTTTCTCGAGGCGAACAAAGGCAAGTCCTAGAGCCTGAGGACTATTGCCTAATTTCGAACATCTTTTTTGCCTATGCCTTGCGCGAACGCCAATGGGTTGCTGTAAATTCTCAAGCTCTCCGTGTCTTGGAGAAGCGAGATGATGCTTTGAGTAACCTCAAGCTCGACCCTAGACATCTACGGGTCATTGAGAGCGTGGTCAAGATCCATTTCGTTAATAGAGAGCACGACAACAATATCAGCACCAATGATTGTCCCAGAGGCCTTGATATCATCGAAGGCAAAGGACGTGGGCTAGTCATACTATTGCACGGTGCCCCAGGAACTGGAAAGACGGCAACCGCTGAGGCTCTGGCAATGAAGTACAAGAGGCCTTTGTACGCCATCACATGCGGTGATCTTGGTGTAGAGCCATTGGCTATTGAGAAAAATCTTCGACAAGTCTTTCGCCTAGCCGCAAAATGGGATTGTGTTCTTCTCCTTGATGAAGCAGATATCTTCTTGACCCAGAGAACTCGTACTAATCTAGTGCAAAACGCACTTGTTTCAAGTAAGTACATTTCCCAAAGAACCCAGTCATATTTTGGGGAGTTTCTAACACTGTCTAGTCTTTCTTCGAATGCTCGAGTATTATCCAGGAATCTTGTTCTTGACCACAAACCGAGTGGGAACTTTGGATCCCGCCTTCACGTCACGAATCCATGTCAGTCTCAACTATCGAAAGCTAGAAGTAGGCTTCATCCAAGATATTCTACGATTCAACTTGCAGAAACTCGATTTGATAGAAAAGAAGCGAGCTGAAGCGCTCAGCATGAAGCCCATGAAGATAAGATCGAAGAAGATTCTCGCAGAATTTGGGGCCCGTTTCGAAGATCGTCAGTCAATCGTTCATAGTTTGAATGGTCGTCAAATTCGCAACATGGTGGTCACGGCGAGTGCTCTTGCACAGTTCGAAGCCTTGAATAAACTCGATGAGAATCAAAAAATAGTTCCTGATGCTGAGCGAGAGCCTGCGAAGCTTTCCTTCAGGCATTTCAGTGAAGTTTTGGAAGCTATGCAACAGTTTGATAAGTGTTTTGAAGATATACACCAAGGTACTCCGGATGAACGCGCTGCTTGGGCTCGAGAGAGACTGCAAGAACAAGACGACTATCCCCAAACACCGCCGGCATCAGCCAGTTGGCACTCTGGCAAAGGCCGTGATAGCATGCGACCCAACAATCCCGATAGGTCTAGAGCTCACTACCAGCAACCAAGCCCGACTCCCAGCTACCAACGTTCGCAGCCCCCAAATTTCGGCAATCAAAGCTATGATGATACGCCTCCAGTCGACTTTCATGAACAGAGACTTCAGAAAAAACCCTTTTACCCACTAAGGCAGTCACAACCGCAAAACTTAGAAGTGCCACGATATGCAGAGTCAGCCTATTCTGGCACCTCTCGGCGATCCAACAAAAAGCCTTCAACTCGGCCCCCTCCTGAAGAAATCCCGAGTAGTGAAGAAGATTCTGATGCTCCAGAAGAAATGTATGTCCATTCTTCTGATGATGATTCCGATGGAGACGATGCCACTCCTCTTCCTCACCGTGAAAAATCCGATTCAAAGTCGAAGAAGGCAAAGAAAAATGGGAAGAAGGGAAAGGGGGTGAATAAGGCGAAGAAGGCGAAAGGGATTAAAACGGTCACCCCAGTGAACAAGCAGGATGAGGATGAAGATAGTAGCAGCAGCAGCTCGAGCGATGGCGATGATGATGATGATGAATGAATGAAGTGCAACATGTGTGTGGGAATGTTCTGATCGCAGGCGGTTCACACCTGCTAAGAATAGTTTTGGATTTCATTTTCTAGTTTGCCATACTGTTTGAGTATGCTTCATAGTTTTCAACTAAATACATGTTTCAATTGCATTTCATCTTGACGTTGATCAACCACACTTACACCAGCAGCAATTATATATATATATATTGTCCTTGTCCCTAACCCAGATAACCCTAACATGTTATTGAGCACTCCACTTTTACACCAGATGAAATGATTAGCAACATCAGTAAGTCTTGTTGAATACATGTAATTCAAGAGAGCGAAGAAGTTTTTGTTATTCTTAAACCCCAGTTTCATCATGTCCATAGATCTGAACTGGGAGGCCATTACAGGCGGTGCAGAAGGTGACATTTTAGCCTCTAGTATCAGAGATTTTATCCACGAAAAGTTCCAGACAGTTGCTTTGCCACGGTTTCTCAAGTCAGTCAAGGTTCATTCGTTTTCATTTGGTGACATCGCTCCAGAACTAGAGCTCAAGGACATTACAGACCCTCTGCCTGATTTCTACGAAGAAGACCCAGACGCAGACAACGCCGACTCTGAAGAGGATGAAGAAGACCTTGTCGCAGATCTTGAGCTTGAGCGCCGCCGACGAATTATTGGCGGCCGTGATGCCGAAGAACGCTTTCGAGACGGGCTCTCTATGAATGACAGCCAGTATTGGCGCGCCACTACTCCCGGTGTTCCTGGCGGCACATCAAATCTACACTATTTCCAGCAAACACATCTCAGCGCCGGCTGGTCCGGGGCTCAAACCCCACTGGCCGCCGTCGCAGGTGCCCATCTCTCGGTTCCGTGGAATGGCAGTGGCGCACCACAAGGATCCAAGCTTGCCGGACGAGGCAACATACCCAGCGGGACGAAAACCGCAAAGTCGTCGACCGGGGATCGGCGGACATAGTAGGAATCCCTCGATTGGCTCCGTCACATCGGCAGCTGAAGACGCTTTGCTGGCTGAGTTGAGAGAACGACGCGCCGGTGATGATGCGGCGGTTTTGGATGATATAGATACGGCTGCTGCGTCGGCTACGAGCCAGGCTGGCAAGCAGGATGAGGCTGATGGTGGTGAGCAGATCGGCGACGGAGATAGTGACGAGGGCAGCGATTCGATGCCACGGTATCGGGAGCCACGGCCAGATGACGTACAGGTTGTCTTCCGCATCCGCTATGCCGGCGATATCAAGCTACTCCTCACAGCGGAAATTCTGCTCGACTATCCCATGCCCAGCTTCGTGGGAATCCCTGTCAAGTTGAATGTCACAGGTTTGACCTTTGATGGCGTTGGCGTCCTAGCCCATATCCGTAAGCGAGTCCACTTCTGCTTCCTCAGCCCTGAAGATGCCCTTGCTGCTGTCGGTCCAGACGCAGTCAAGCTTGATGAAGCCGTAGCTGCTGCTGCTGCTTCCGGTAGTTCTGCTCCTGGCAGTGCCCATCGTGGCAAGAAGTTTGGCGGTCTTTTACAGGAAATCAGGGTCGAAAGCGAGATCGGCCAGCGTGAAAGCGGGAAGCAAAGCTTAAAGAATGTAGGCAAAGTCGAGCGGTTCATTCTGGAGCAAGTTAGACGAATCTTCGAGGACGAATTTGTGTATCCTAGTTTCTGGACATTCTTGGTTTGAAATTGATGGTTATGTACGATTATGATATTATGCTATAGATACTAATTATATTGTTGCATCGTCTTGTTTTCGTTCCGATACGTCACGATAAAATACGTTTGAAACCGTTGTATGCTTGTTGGATATCCATTTCCAACTCCCGAGCCTGGTCCTCGCTTAGTTCATCCGTTGCTTTCATTTGGTTCAAGGATATCAGCCACTGCACAATCTTGCCGCGGTTTTCAAAGTCTTTGTCGGTGACTTTGTTCACAGATTGGATTACATCGGATAGTAGAGGATGCAGCTGATCTTTAGAGAGAAGGCCAAGCTTGACCGCATCAAGAAAGGTGATGAATTCTTGTGTTGCTTCAGCGATCAGTATGCCGTTAGCATTGCTGGAAACTACAGTTTGAACAGGTGCTGATGAGGCCGAAATAGTTGTAGCAGGCATTCCTACGCGGATTCTCTCAGTGGCCCGAGGAACTTCAAGCTGTGAAAGATATACTACGTTAGTATAATGAGAGATATGGCCAGTTCGAGGATCGGGTATCGACGTACATCCCACTCAGATTTGAACGATTCAAGACTTTCAAAATGTGCCGCTACCATATCGTCTGCCAAGATGGATTTGTATTGCTTCAATAGGCGCTCGCAGATCTCTGCGTACTCCATTTCCGGCACAACATCTTTCAAGAAGGCCTTCTCGAGGGCGTCTAGAGTGATCAATATGCTGAAAATCTCAGCTAGGGACTCTTGCATATCACTCTCTGTTCGAGTTGCTGCGAGTTTTACTTCCTATAGCTAGTTAGCATAGTACGGATAGAGCTATCGAAGCCACTTATACAAACCTCATCTAGATTGATAGTCGCAGATCGTGAAGTGTTGGGCACGTAGCTATACGGCATCGGCGCATAGGGTTGAGTTGACATTTTGGGCAAATATATAGCCCTAGATCACATCCCGCCTACAAAAAAATGGATATTTCGATCGAATTTGAAAGTTACGGGGCTTTTAGAGCGTCGCGTCGCATCCCAATTGTCGTCGTTGGTGATGCTTCATATGTAGTGACGCGGGGCCGGCAGAAAGCGGCCTCACCGCCTTTAGCTTCTTCCTAAAGTGGACTAGTAGATCTCTGCGATAAGATAGTAAAAAAAACCGCCAAAATTTCAGGAAAAAATATTTGGCGAGGATTTGATTTTTGAAGGCTATACAAAACAGAAGCATCAAAAAGCATAAACAAAGGCCTTTGCCCAACGCACGCCTTTTCTTCTATAGTTGTTTATATTGTCATAATCACAGCGGCTCCTTTGTCTATTCCTCCCCTCCACAACATCATACGTTCTCTTTAGGCTCTGTCCTACCGTCTCTCTTTCACAATGGGCAAGCCGGCGAAAGCGACGAAAAAGTTCGAAAAGAAGCACCTCAAGGGCGTTCTCGAGAAGCGCAAGGCTTCTACCAAGATCAAGCAGCGCCAACAAATCAAGGCCAAGTCACAACAACGAAAGCACCGCGATGACGACTTCCTCAAGGGCACCGAAGAGAATAACACCCTCGCGCCCAAGTTGCCGCGGGGCTCCAAGATGCGCGATGCCAACGTCAGCGCAATGAGCGTCGACGATTTCTTCAAGGGCGGCTTCGAGATCCTTGACGGCGCTGAAGCACAGAAGACCGCTGCTCAGCTGGGCAAGAGAAAGCGGGATGGCGAGGCCGGCGACGAGGATAACGACATCGAGGTTGACACCACCGGCTACAGTGACGACGAGAATGCCCAAGACGACGACGATGACGATGACGATGATAACCGGGCCTTCAGCGGCAGTGAAGACGACGAGATCAGCGATGATGACGGCATGAACCAAAAGGCCATGGACGAGCTAGCCAGCAAGGACCCCGAGTTCTACAAGTACCTGCGGGAAAACGACCCCGAAGCCCTCGACTTTGACGACGCTGCCGACCTAGCTGAGGTCGATGCATTGAGCGGCGCCGAAGACGAAGACGCAGAGGCCGCGAGCAGCCCAAGAAGAAGCGGAAGAAGGACGCCAAGGAAAAGAAGGAAAAGAAGACCCAGCCCGAAAAGGTTGTTGAGCCTGAGATAGGCAGCGAGCTGACCCGCGACGTCATTGCCCGCTGGAAGAAGTCGATGGAGGAGACCTTCTCGCTCAAGGCTGCCCGCCAGGTTGTTTTGGCCTTCCGCAGTGCTGCTCACCTCAACAACGATTCTGCCGACGAAGACCCGCGCCAGCGCTTCCGGATCTCGGATCCCCAGGCCTTCAACGACATCGTGGTGGTGGCCCTCAAGCATCTTCCTCTTGTTATCCAGCACCACTTGCCCGTCAAGGAGTCTTCAGCCGGTCGTTCCTATGTCCAGACCGAGGGCAACAAGTTCAAGACTCTGTCTACCCTTCTCAAGACCTACACTGCCTCCATCATGCACCTGCTGTCGACGCTGTCAGATGACAAGACCCTAAAGCTGACCATTGGTGCTCTTGAGCCTCTCATTCCTTACCTGCTGTCGTTCAAGAAGCTGCTCAAGGCTCTGATTAAGACTGTTGTGCGCTTCTGGGCCCAGCCTGCCAGTGCGCAGACTACCCGCATTACCGCCTTCATGGTACTCAGAAAGACCGTCGTCATCGGCGACCGCGGTCTCCGTGAAGCTGTGCTCAAGGAGACTTACCAAGGCCTAATCCAGGGCTGCCGTGTAACCAACTCCACGACTATCCAGGGCATCAACCTGATGAAGAACAGTGCCGCCAGTCTCTGGGGCATCGATCCCGTCATCGGCTACACCACTGCCTTTGGCTTCGTGCGTCAGGCCGCCATCCATCTGCGTAACAGCATCGTACACAACCAAAACGACGCTTTCCGCATCATCTACAACTGGCAATACACCCACTCGCTCGACTTCTGGTCCTGCGTGCTGGCTGAGCACTGTTCGAGTGCCCGTCTGGCCGAGTCCGGCGACAAAGAGAACCAGCTGAAGTTGCTCGTGTACCCGTTAGTGCAGGTGACTCTCGGCGCACTACGCTTAATTCCCACCGCAACCTACTTCCCGCTCCGCTTCCACCTAGTGCGTTCGCTGCTACGTATCTCACGCGCTACTGGCTCGTACATCCCCGTAGCCCCCCGCCCTTATCGAAGTGCTCAACTCGGCTGAGATGCGCAAGCGCCTAAGAACAGTACACAGAAGCCGCTTGACTTCTCCGTCAACTACAAGGCCTCCAAGGCTTACCAGAAGACCCGCGTGTACCAGGATGGTCTAGGCGAGCAAGTCACTGAGCTCCTCGGCG
Source organism: Davidsoniella neocaledoniae (assembly GCA_009806295.1). Taxonomy (NCBI): domain Eukaryota; kingdom Fungi; phylum Ascomycota; class Sordariomycetes; order Microascales; family Ceratocystidaceae; genus Davidsoniella; species Davidsoniella neocaledoniae. Next base: position 11,207 of record RHDR01000033.1, on the reverse strand, counting down.
AGTTCTTCGGCTTATGGGCCACCAACATTGCCTTCCCCGAACTTGCCCTACCCGTAGTCATCCAAGTCAAGCGGTGGCTGAAGCAAACCAGCAAGAAGACCGGCGGCAACCGTAACGCCAAGGTAGCCAACGGGCTCGTACTTCTGATCAAGAAGATCGAAGCCAACACACGCTTCATCGAAGAGAAGCGTGCCAAGGTCGAATTTGCTCCCAAAGATCGTGCTCAGGTCGACGCTTTCTTGCGCGACTTTGACTGGGAGAACACACCGCTCGGCGCATACTTGGCTGTTCAGCGTACGCTGAGATCGGAAAAGGCAAAGCTGATGGAACAGGCGCGGAAGGATGATGAGTTGAAGCGTAAACAGAACGAGAAGCGGGCGATCGAAGAAGCTACCAATGATGACGATGAAGATGAGGAGGAAGAGGAGGAGGATGAATGAGTAACCAAAAAATTCTTTACTTGTGATATATTTTTCATCTTTTTCTTGTCTTATACCGTGTATTCTTGCCCTATCTATCATTTGTTTTTTGTTTGTTTCTTTTTTTTCCTTTTGTTGATTATTTGATTTTGTCATTTTTGGCAGCAAAATGAAGAGTTAAATATCTATCAGTGTCATTTTACGAGTCTTTAAGTTATATTTTTGGCATAAAAGTATTGCACGTAATCACTAGAATCTAGTTAGACTCTACTTGGTAGACCAAAACACACATCTTCTTTTCCTCACAGATATGACTACAAAATTCAATAGTTACTTTATGATGTGATATAATGCAATGTTGACTAATACTAATGATGATTCAATAACACTCTCAATCAAGCGCTGGGATGCTTGAAAATGCAATACGCTACACACTAACTTGAACATATTAGTTCTCTCTCTTCTCAATAAGAAAAGAAAAACAAGAAATAAAAAAATTCATAAACTCCAAGATACCAACCAAACCCTCTTCCTTGAAAAAAAAATGAAACTAAAAAAAAAAAACGCCAACAAAAGACTTCCAAAAGTATGCCTCAATTCCCAACTTTCCCATGAATAGCCGTTGCCCAAATACTAAAACAAAATCGTGAAGTTCTACCGAGCGTTTTTTTTTAACTTGAGATCCCCTCGTATACGAAAAAAACAAAAAAAGAGAAAAAAATTGATATCAAGCGTTTAGATCCCGGTACGAGAGTCCCCTCTATGCGTCACGGACTCCCTCCCATGTCAACTGTTGGCTAAGATCGACACCAGCAACATTCATGCCAGTGATGCTCATGATGGTCGTTTCCAACTGTTCTTCCGTCATAGCCTGGCCAGCTTGTTTTTGGCCTTCGAGAACATCGTACAGAGAGTAGATTTGATCGTTCTTGGCTTCGAGCTTCTTGAGAATCGTTCTTAGCTGCGATGCAATCTCCTTGCGTTCCCGCTTACCCAGAGACTTATCGAGAGCATTGTACTTGGCCTGTAGAGCAGTCAATTCCATATTGAGGTGCTCAGACTCGTCTTCCAAGGCTTTGATCACAATGGCTAAAGCGTTGCCTGGGGGCTGAGAAGGACGCATGGTCGGATCTTCGAAGTGGTACGCAGCAACAATCGACACCCGTTCACTAGCCGGAACAGGACGCGGCACGGAAATCCGCTTCTTACCCTCGCTCATCTCGGCCATTGAAATAATGTTCTTGTGTGTCGATATACGAGAGCATACGTTGCAGTTGCGGCAGCTGTGCTCACAGAGTTCATCAAGAACCTTACGGGCATTAACAGAAAGAGCAGGGCAAGCTTCCTTGTTCGCCTCAGAAGCAATAGTCGGGTTAGGGAAATTTCTTGTCAGCTCCTTAGTGACTTCTCGTGTCAGTCCATCAGTAGTAACACCATCAGTCATTCCATCGGTTGCGCTGCGAAGCGTAAAATCGACGGTGTGGCCACCATCTAAGCGTCGGCTGAACTGCTCTGATAGATTCTGAGTCATGTTCTGCATCCGAGATTGGCCGAGACTCATGTTGGTAAGATCCTGAGTGATGTTGCCGTTGGATTTCTTCTTGAGAAACTTCTTAGACTTTGTTGTGTTGGTGACATCCTTCTCTACTTCGGTCTGATTTGGTCTCGTATCCAAACGAACAGAGAAGTTATTGGTGATATTGTCGTTCGACTCGAAACCAATGCTACCAGTTTCAGTATCGTCCTGCTGGGTGTTATGGAGGGTCTTGATCGAACTGCGACGCTTGCTACTGCGATTAGCAGCCGAATTAGACATCAAGTTGCGTGTGTTCTCTTCGGTAGAGGCCGTCATATCAGGGACATCAAACTTGACAGAGTTTCCACTCTTGGCTGGCTTTGGCTGCTGGGGACGGGTATCGAAGCCATCATCCTCGATCTCGCCTGTCTCCATATCCTTGAATGATGTCTCGGTGAAGTCGACGTTGCGAGTGTTCTCCTTAACGCCAGATGTCAGGTCGATAGTCTGGGTCTGTTGAAGGAGTTGTTCCCGTCTACGAGCAAGCAATCTTTTGTTGAAAGTCCTGGTGCTCTCCATAGGCGTGGTATCATCGTCGGTGTGAACAGTGATATCGGGAATAAAGAATGCTGATGTCATATTTTCCTCTTCAATACCTCGTGTATTATTGTTGTCCTGGGCAGCGGTATTACGGAGATGTTCCATCTGGCTCTTGAGGAACTCAATCTCTTGTTTCAACTTATCATTGTCTGAGTTGATATCTTGCAGGCTACGCTCGAACTTTGAAGCTTGAAGGCGAAGAGTCTTGTTGTCGGTGAAGTACTTGTCGTTGTTGCGGACAAGACTATCGTTATCTTGACGGTAAGTGTTCTTCTCATCTCTCAGCTTGGTGACAACCTCTTGAAGTCTTTCGAGCTCAACGCGGGCACCAGAAACTTCGCCCTTAGCCAAATCAATGGACTTGCGAAGCTCCTCGTTTTCACTCGTGACCTTGCGCGAGTTTGAGCGCAGAGATTGGTTCTCCGTCATGAGAGATTCGTTTTCTCTCCGAAGGTTGCTGATGTCTCCTCGTAGAGATTCTACCCGAGCCTTCAGAGACCCGTTCTCCTCGCGAAGACCGTTGTTATACTCACGAAGAGACTGAGCTTCTTGCTTCATTGACTCATTATCTGAACGCAGTTTGGTGCTAGACTGCTTTAAGGCGTTAATCTCGGCAATAAGAGCGTCGTCGGACTCGTGCATTTCGGTGGTAGCGTCAAGTTGTTTCTGTGTGGCATGAAGTTCATGCTCGCTCATATCAAGTCTGCCCATAAGATCGTTGATATTCTCACAAGCAGCCTGGAGCTTCTTCATGGCACGTTCGCGCTCAGTCGTGGCACCGTTCTTTTCGGATTCGGCGGTCTCATACTTCTGCGTCATTTCCTGTAATCGGAAACGCAGAACAATGACTTCTTCCTCGAGTTCTAAAGATATGTCGTTAGCAACATGTAATTTCTCGGGTATCAGGGGTTTGTAAAGGTAAAATCTCACTCTTCTTCTCCTCCATCAAGCTTTCATTGACAGAAACCTTTTCTCCGGAGTTCTTCTCGAGGTTCAAAGTGTTTCCAAAGCTGCGGCCTTTAAGAATATCGATTTGGGCCTGGAGTTCTTCGATCTCTTGTTGGAGCTCATCGGCATACGATTGGACCATGTCATCATGCTCCTGAAGAGCTACGATCTCATCTCGGATCATATCCATAGAAACAAAGATGTGTTCTTCATCCTCTGGAATCTTGAATCCGTCGACTTCAGCATGGCCTTGGGAAGCATTCTTGTTGTCACAGATATCGACTACTTTGCCATGCTTGACAAGGATAGGTACACCATTCTTAACAGTTCCATTGAAGCGAAGGGTTCCAGAAACGAAATCGCCCAGGTTAGAGACATCGGGCAAGAAAAAAGAACGGCCGGTAGAGCCCATTGTATCGGTCTCGTTCTGGTTTGCCTGAGCGTAGGCCCGACGGGTTGCGGGAGAATCTGTAGTTGTCTGCTGCTTTTGGGTCTTTTTCTGCTGTTTAGCCGCAGCCTTGACCTCTTTGGATAGGACATGCTGCGCGAAGTTGAGCTTTCTTTGCACCTTCTGCGGACTAGGCTCAATAGCGAGGTTCTGAGGCTTGTTAAGAATAGCAGGTAGAGATGTGCGTCTGAGAGGAGTTGGCGATCCATCTGGCGTAGATGGACTTCTGGTGTGCTCTCTGGCCAACGGACTGCGATTTTGAGGTTGGTATGGCAAACGCGTAGGTGGTGGCAGATTCAGACGATCAGGAGAGAAGTTAAGGATAGAGGAGGCGTCAGACTCGCTCTCAACACGGGGTTGCATCTCAGCACGGGTTCTGCTAGAGCCAGTAAATGAGTCCAGAGTAAAGTCGTCCATGCTGAAACGCTTCTTCGCAGCCTTTGGTGGGCGGTTCTCCTTAGTTTCGGACTCAGCCTTGTATACAGGCGACGATGGAGCAGTAACAGCGCCGGATTCCTTGCCTTTGGTAGCAGCCTTGCGCGCGTCGGTTGGCAGAGGCTTCGGTTTAGAGTAAAAATCGGGCCATTTCTTGTGGATGGCCTCCCAGTCGATCGAGGGCTTCCGGCCGTTCCCAGTGATTCGGGCGATGTCGTCGTTGAGTTTGCGAGTCGACTCGCCTTCGAGGTCCGTGTATACAGAGGTGATAGTAGGGTCTAATGTGCCGTGTGAGCCAGTTGACGATGGTGGTGAGTTGAATGGGTTTTCGCGGTTTGCATTCATCTCCCGCAAGATGCGCGAGCGATAGCGACCCTCCGGCGAATCTATGTCCATGGTGATAGATATCTAGAGCGGCTATAGCTAAACAAACGCGTCGGGGCGGGCTGGGTTGAGATGGCGGCGGGCAACGCGTGGTGGAAAGAAATGATACTCTCTAGATAAACAACAAAGAGCTTCTCGTGATAACATGCATGTAATAGAGGACGAAGATGGCAAAACGAGCGAACGATTTGGCTAGTCAAATCTGATGTTCACGATGGCTTGAGCTGGCAGAGTCAAAGTCAAGGTTGACTAGATGGAAATTGGGTAGTAACTTAAAATTGCAGTAGAGGCAACGATGGAAAAGTTGAGCCTGCCATTTGGCTGGGACGGCGCAACACTGAGAAAACAGCAGGCACGGTCTGTGACTTCCCTTGTTCATTGTTTATTTTCGGCTATTTTTGGCTTAGCACAAGTTGGCCCGTAAACAACTCCTGCGCAAGTGGGTCTCGGTACCTGCGCTGCACGCTATTTTTGCAGTCCATGGTAAGTACCATGATCCAGTACCTGGTTGGGTCATAAGTATGTGGACGTGTTTACTCGCTTAACCCTCCTTGATTGACTGCGATCACTTTTTAAGTGCGAGAGATACATACTGTATGTAGTATACAGATATACATGTCAATATTAGGGTTTGTTGACAAGTTCATGTTCCTGCATCAATGTCTTTTATTGTTTCAGTGCAAATTGTATTCCACTATATTCTAGCATCTGCGTGCATTTATTTCAGTCAGGTTTGACAAACCTTTTACATGTAGGTGATAGCTGCTGATATTGACCAGAGAAGCGAATAAAGAGTGATGATATACAACTATAGAATTGGCTGCGAATACCCCGCAAATGTTGCTTCCATTGTCTGCATACAGCAGGACATGGATGGATAGTCTAGTTGTAAGTTGTATCTGTATATCTACAAGTATTCTATGTATTGTCAGATCGTCGCTAGTAAAACCAATATTAAGACTTACAAATAAACTGTTTCTGTAATGCTTAACTGCTTAGTCCATTATTGTAGTACGCGATCAATAAATCTGAATAAGCAACTATAGTGCTATAGTAATTCACCTGGTCATGGTGTGTCGCGCGCAGCAACATTTAAACTACCTCTGGATCAACATGATGTTAACAGGAAGCAGAAACAAGCTAGGTATTCCTAGGCCAATTGCCATTACATGAAACGCAGGATCTGCGTGTTCCCGACTAACACATCATACATAGTATGAGTAGGCAATGTGAAGGCATGTCTTTAGGCGCACAAAGTCTAGGTCACACTGTCAATTATTGCCCCCGTTGGCGATCATTGAGCATATATCCATTGACCGAAACAGCTCCCGGACACATTACATGATGCCAAATACTACAGTAGTTGTACTGCCATATCAGACTGCATGATGGCCTGGGCGGGCCGCTTCTACTGGGAAAAGGGAAAGAAAAACATAAGAAGCCCCTGCAGTTATTGCACATTCGGAATGTCTTGGACTTTTGGTTCAGTTGTTTGAGTGCTTTTGGGACAAGGTAAGACCATCTCACAAAATGCTTTAGGCGATAAGTTCGCCGCCGTGCCAAATTCTGCATCTCAGTTTTCTTTTAGCAACCATCGTGTATTTTGCAACTTCTTCTTGGCGCACATATTGTGTATTTTTGTTTTTCCGTGTTGCCGAGTCTGTCTATTGCTCCTTTATTGCTTCGTCGCCATATATTGCTTCGCTTTTGCCGATTTTCCTTCTCGGCTGCCAAACCCCTCTAACCCGCCAAGGCCTTTGTTTTCGCCTGGTCTCGCTCATCAGCATTGTCTATCGCCTATTCTCCATTGCGCCTAGGCTTTGGAGCTGAGAGGGGCTGTGTCGCAGTTTCGATCTGCCTGCTTAATGGCCTACTCCACGATCAACAACAACACATAGTTATATCGCTTGTCACTCGTACATACCAATACTCACACATACACACCATCATCCATATCCGCCTCTAGCGACCCTTAAACTCGCTGTAGAGACGCTATAAAAATTTGGGTTGGATCATGTAGCCTAGCAGCTGACTGCATCCACACCATCTCCAATCTTTATACGACCCTGCCTCCATTTTACATAGATACCCGCCGCATATTGCACTGCATACCTTCCAACTTTCTGACGTCTCCTTGTGGGTGATCGACCCAGCTTTAGCTCTTTTATAGCCGCGAGTCCCCCAATCCGCTCGTATCTTACACATCATTATCTCACAATACACCACCATGAGATCGCTGCTGATCTATCTCTTTCTGATCTCAGTCGTTGCACTGAACCTTAAGTCTGATCACCACCGCCGGGTCAGAACTATCCGCCGAAAATATGTCTGTTCCATATTCGACTCCCCTAATATTCCAGAAGGGAGGTGTCGGCCGTCGGCGCCAACAACTTTCCTTGATGAAGCTCCGATAGAGCCCGTAGAAAAGGAAACACAGGCCGATCCAGGAGTGCTTGACGATGCATTCTACGCTCTCTCTGTGCTACAGGATGAATTCTTTCATTCTGAGTTGGGGACCTGGCCGCAGTCTATCGATTGGACTGCAGCCGTTCTCCAAACCATGTTGTCTGGGATGACATCATCTCTGTCGGATGCCTTTTCTGATATAGACCTGGCAGAGAATGCCACCAAATCAAACATTATCAATCTATATTTCACACAAACAGTGGCATCATATTTCGGCCAAAACCATCTATCGATCCGTGGACAGGTAAACATATCCCACATCTTGTGCTCAACACCAATCACTTTGCTGATAACCCTCGCTAGGCCTACGATGATATGCTGTGGGTAGTTCTTGGGTGGCTCGAAGCCCTCAAGTTTATTGACAAGCATGGCAAGACCCATTTCACGCAATCGGAAGTTGGTGCACAGGCTATCCCTGAGATCAACGATGCTCTCGAGACCCAGCCATGGTATGGAAACTACTGGGTGCGGTCATTCGCTCATCGGGCCCGGATTTTTTGGGAACTGGCTAGCAAAGGCTGGGGCACTGATCTCTGTGATGGTGGAATGAACTGGAACCCTCACGAGTGGGTATACAAGAACGCCATCACCAACGAACTATGGATTTCAGCTTCTATCCAGATGTACTTGAACTTTCCTGGCGACGATATCACCTCTCCGTGGATGACAACACCATCGGGCTCCATTCCGATCAAAGATCCTAAGTTTCTCAAGGCGGCAGTGGAGGGCTACAAATGGCTGTTGAATTCTAATATGACCAACGACCAGGGTCTATTCACCGATGGCTTTCATATATCGGGACACAATGGTAGTACCAAGTGTGACCAACGTAATGAAATGGTATTCACATACAACCAGGGCGTCCTTCTCACTGGCCAGCGCGGCTTGTGGGCTGCAACAGGAAGTCCTTCATATCTAAATGAGGGCCATGCTCTCATCCAAAATGTCATTCGTGCCACTGGCTGGAGCATCAAAAACGGCTCCCCAAGCGACGAAATCGATAATCTCCCGCCTGGTCTTCTCCCACCATGGAGGGGACTAGGCCGTGGCGGCATCCTAGAAGAAGTATGCGACTCCAGCGCCACCTGCTCGCAAAATGGACATACATTCAAGGGGATCTTCTTCCACCACCTAACCTATTTCTGTTCGCCTCTATCAGCTGATGAGCTCGACGTCGAACCCTCAAGGCAATCTCCGGGATACAAAACCAATCAATTTGAAAGCATTGCCGAGACACATGCCCGCGCTTGTCGTTCATATGTCCCGTGGCTGAAACACAATGCTGAGGCTGCTCTTCTCACACGTAACGAGAAGGGTGTCTTCGGTACCTGGTGGAGCGCTGGCTTGTTTAATCTAACGAACCATGTACCAAGCCACGGCGGTGTTCCTTTGACTGCTGCAATGGTCGACTATCGCAACCACGCCATTAAGAGGGTGGGTGAGTGGGGAAACGGCAGTCTGCCTAAGATGAATCTTCCCGGTGTCAAGGACGATCCAGGCCATTTACCAGTTTCTCCTGGGAAACCAGAGCCGGTCTCCTCTAATCAGCACGTTATGAACGGAGGTGCTACAGCAGGAGACGGCAATTTTGTCAAGCCAAACGGCCACTTCATCAGAGGAGATCCCAACGATCGTGGGCTGGGACGTACCGTAGAAACACAAAATGGAGGCCTGGCTCTACTACGGGCTTGGTGGGAAATATCACAGACCTAGAAGGTCGTGTTCCCAAATGACGACGACGAAGATGAAGATGAAGATGACGACGATGATGATTGGGATGACGATGACGATGAGTAAGGTAGAACATAGTCCGATCGAGAGTACTTTAAAACATGTCCATAGACTGCATATTCAATACTCCAACTTATATTTTTATACATCTCTATTGAAAACGAATAATTTGCTTTGCAAACTCTATACAATCAGCCATCAAAAAAATGTCTTTGTGTGTTAGCCTTTCTCCGTTCTTTTCAACTTTTTGGTATTGAGGTTTTGGGTTTTTGGTGGTTGACTTGCATCATATTATTCTATTCGTCACTGGCTCTTAGGGGTCTGGATTTTAGTGCTGTTTTGTCGTTAATTTTTCGATTATAAATTTCATTTTGTTTGTATGGTGGAACTTTCAATAGATACTTATACTTTATTTCGTTTATATCGCGCTTGTTTATCATGCTATGTTATGTGTAGTCAACTCTGTCTATCACTGCTCGGGAAATGGGGGTAGTGGTTGTTTGATTTCTGTGTACACATTGGGGGGGTAGAGAGGGGGGGAGTTAGGGCATAGGTTAGAGGGGAGGGGGTTGTTTGTTATTCGCATCAAGGCGATTAGAAGAGGCCATCTTCTATAAACTGATGTTTATTTCTATCTACAAGAGCCCGGCGGATGATTGTGGCTGTTATTTAATTCCTAGTTACTATCTACAAGTTGCTATCTACAAGATTCTATGTACAAGATGCTATCTATCTACAAGGGCGAGCTAGTGGGGTGAGAGTCTTTTTCACTTAACTTAGTATGAGTAGTGTTGAGGTGTCATATAGCTGTAGTCACTGTCCTATTTTGGTTGCATACATATTTTGGGGGGGGGGGGATTCACTATCAGTCAGATATTCTAGTAAACTTACAGCTTCTGTAGCAAGGTATTACAGTGGGTTTCTATAGTGGGGGGCCCAGGGCACTGGGCAAATTGGACATATTTGGGGAGTTGTAATGTAGGCATTAGTCACAGTCACTATTATTGGTGGAGTTTTTTTCATTTGGGTCTTACCATTCTATTAATTCGGGAAACTATGGCTTATGTATACCAGCGCAGCCGCGCCTGAACCTTAACGTTAGTGCTTGGTTAATAATATACTGTAATATGGGGCCTTAAATATGATAAGAAAAACCTAGATATTCCAAATATTTTTTCTTCGCAACCCAGGGCAAGCCAGTGCAGCAATGAAAAAGTAGAAAACCTGTCAGACGTCCATCACATCCCACCCTACCAATGCGCTCGAAAGCAGACCATATAGCAGGGACGAGATCATCACCACTTCTTATACAGCTAGTGCCCAGCCGAAGCCGCCACTGAGCCGCCATCTTTGCAGATGGTGCAGAAGTACCCAGAGTTTTCACTCTAAGGATGCGAGGATATCAATCATCAACCAGGGTGGACTCTGTAGCTCCTTTGGGGAACCAAGAGGAAGGTCGACTACTATAGAAATGATTCTCTGAAGTATTGTCGCCTGAAGAAGAAAAGAAAAAAGAGAAGAAAGTGAAAAAGGGCAGACAGCCAGGCTTTTTATACACAAGCTGCTAATTAAAAGTGGGTCTTGTTAGTATTTTGATCCACTTTCTAGTATGCCATTGGTGAAAAATGTTGCTAAAATATGGGGCCCTTAAGCCTGAGGCAGAAACAGAGTTCGGTTTCAAGGGGCATCTGTTAACCCTACAGTGAATCATCATTATTGAGCCAATACACAATTACCTAACCCCTCAGTCTTGCGATAGTTGTCTCCTTGAGCACCTTCTTCGCACTTTGGTTTTTTCCTTTGTGTCTCTACCAACCTGCTAGGTGAACAGTGAAGAAACAAGTTTAGACAGGCCAGCACTGCTTGTCAGGGACTAAGGCCCGATTGGTATTTGGCTAGGTAAGACACCTAGCCAGATAAATGGTTATAAATAGGGACCCATTCCCGCCGTTTTCCAACAGATGATAGTCTTTCTCCTCCATCGGTATCAATCGAAGTCTACTACACTAGATTGTTTGCCATTGTCTCTCCTAGTTCGTGTCATTGCTTGTCTTTTCCACTGCTTCCCCCATGCGAAATTTTATTATTGTGTTCTGTTTTTTTTTTTTTTTTTTGATACCTATCTATTTGTTTATTTAACCTTTTACGTCTTTATGTGGATCCAACCCTAGTGGATCGTTAGATGTCGAGAAACCCTAATGGTCCTCGAAAATCCCCCATAATGGAGGCCCGAACTAAAAAAGAAAAACACAGAAACAAT
>RHDR01000032.1:0-94709 GCA_009806295.1 Davidsoniella neocaledoniae | reverse complement strand
GGAGGCTAGTGACGGAATGGTAGGTTGAGATTGCTCCCCCAACAAACTCTCCCCCAAATTTTTACATCGGTCACACATCAAACCAAGCTCTTAGTCGCCAATACAACAGCTACTATCGGTACTATTGTCGCTATTACTATTACCATTGCTACATTGCAACCGCATCAAGCTTGACAACCACTCAAACCCTCTCTTTCGCCATCCAACATACCATCGTCGCACTGCTTCATACGGACCTACAATTACTAATATATCACCCTCCGCTATGCAGTCCTCTCTCACATAATCTCCCAGCTTCGGCCCGGCGCCGATCTCAGCCGTGTCACACTCCCGACTTTCATCCTTGAGCCCCGAAGCATGCTCGAGCGGATAACGAAGTAAGACAGTCCGATTAGATCCTACCTCAACCTACCAGTCGGCCTTGAACAATACCACATCAAACGACAGTGTCTTCGGACTGGCATATCCAAGAGCCCAACCCATGAACTAGCTATTTGCTATCTACTCACCAGCCACTCCCGAGTTTGCCAACATGCTTGCTGGCTAGCTACTTCCCCCTACTATTACATGCCCTTCTCGTCTACCCAGGTCCATCTCTCTTCCCTACCCTATCCTACCTGCATCTGTACACAGTAGAAATCCATACGCATGTGCTAACCAAGCCCTCCTATTCGATAGCTTTATGTGCCATCCTGAAATGCTACTGCCCATACCAGAGATCGAAGACCCAACCGACCGCTTCATCTCCGTTGTCAAGTTCTACCTCAGTGGCTGGCATATTCGGCCTCCGTAAGTCTTTATATTCCCACACAATCGGCACTTTTCCCTCGTAAAATAATACGTTCTAGTCTTGGCATTTTGCGCTTCGCGTATCACATCCCAGTGCGAATCTCTTCTATTGGGGGTGCTACAGCTCTGTTATCTTTGAAAAGGATCTATGCTAACACAGAGCTCTTGCTTTGACATGTGACAGGGGCGTCAAGAAACCTCTTAACCCTATTCTTGGAGAGATCTACAGTTGCTACTGGGACTTTGATGATGGCACCCGTGCTTACTACTTCTCTGAGCAAACATCTCACCACCCACCCAAGTCGTCATACTTTTACCTAGCCCCAGAACACCACATCCGCATCGATGGCACACTCAAGCCCCGCAGCAAGTTCCTTGGCAACTCCGCTGCCAGTCTGATGGAAGGTGTCGCCTTTCTCACTATACTGAACCGTGGACTTATCCCCGGAAGGGGTGAACGATACATTCTTACCCAGCCCAACATGTACGCTCGCGGTATCTTGTTCGGCAAGATGAAGTACGAGCTAGGTGACCACTCTATCGTCAAGTGCCCTGAAATGGACCTTACTTGCGATATTGAGTTTAAGACCAAGGGCTGGGTGAGCGGAACATACAATGCCATCGGTGGTTTCATCAAACGAGAAAGCACCGGCGAGGTTCTATACGAGCTGTCTGGTCTATGGAGTGGTGAAATGTCCATCACCGACGTCAAGGTAAGTTTATTCACTCGTCCTCACTTCCAGAGCTTCTCAAATATAATTACTAACCTTTCGATTTGGCAGACCGGAAGAACCGAAGTATTCTTCAACGCAAACAAGTCGAAGCCCACCTCGCCACTTACCCGGCCAATCCAAGAGCAAGACGAGCGCGAGTCACAGCGCTTGTGGCAAACCACCGCCCAGGCTGTCATTGTCAAGGACCATGTGCTTGCGACTGACGAAAAGACCAAGATCGAAGATCGTCAGCGTGAAGAGGCTGCAAAGCGTGCTCAAGAGGGTGTTGACTGGCATCCTCGTCTTTTCCATCGTGTTCAGGGAGGTCCTGGGAGCTTTGAGGAGGGAGAAGAAGACTTGGAGTGGATTATCAATGCCCATATCGATGCGTCAGCCACTCCAGCGCAACAAACGGAGCAAGTGCTGGCCATATATCCCGTATTGAAGGGTCAAAAGGCATCTTCTTCGAATGCTATCCCGCCACAAGCGAGTCAACCATCCAAGCCAGATCTGTCACACAGTGCTTCTAGTGATTTGATAGATCTATAATTTTTGGTCCATATCAAGAACCATCATAAGCCTTCACCTTGTCCCACGGTTTCTTTTTATATCTTCTTCCTTTCGGCCTCCTCTTACGAAATTTGCACATGGCGTCGCATAACAAACATCCCCTCGTCTTATCTTAGTATGGAATTTATCTCATTAGATCTTCAGACCAAAAGAATACCTAAAGACGGAACTCTAATCATAACCCCTTCACACATCATTTTTTTTCTCCTTTTTTAAGGTATCGCTATCATACCTATATTCTCTTCTCATAAGCCTGTTCATCCATTCCCAAACATAAAGAATGCCTTCTCTTGCGCTCATGAGAACTAGATATCTACAGACACATTCATTTTTAGCACACTTAACACCTCTTTTCATCATTATGCCCACTCTCATTTCATCTTAAATCATGTTGAAGTTATTCCTCCTTCATTTGATCAGCCTTAGCTACATGATAATTGAATAACACTTTCACATATGACATATACCCAGACTGACATAGTTCGCAGTGTATGTATTATCTCACACTCTTTAGTAGATCGTAACAAGCCATGATAGGTTCTTATTATAGATTATCCATCGACTTTGTAGTAATCTGAATGATGATATCAACGTATGTTACAGGGATATATTCATGCTGTCAAGTAAATACAGAAGATATTGCATATGATATTAACATAACATCAAAATGAACAATATATAAATCAAGAAAAATTCATGTAAGATATGATAATGATCATGCGATCTCATGATATCGTTTTGGAATGAAAGATATAGAAGAAGAAAAAAATTCCACAAACAATGGCCAAAAATGTGATAAGATTATGAAGGAGAAAAAAGCAAACTACCTTTCCCAGTAACGCCTTGTACGCCGAAAATAAATGATATGGAGTAGTGAGATAGTTCATTGTACGCTCCAAATTTGGAGTCATGTATCAATCCTATGTAGATATCTTGTTCTACTCAGAATCAATATAGCCACCAATTAGTTCATCACGGTTTCCTCTAACTACCCTTCTTTAAAAATTGGGCGAGAGAGGAAAAAGAGAAGGGAGATCTATAGAAATGAAACAACACATGAATCATTTTTTTCCATTCCCTATTTCTCTAATACCGCCGTCTAGTGGGTTCCGGGGACGGCGAACGACTGACTGAGCGACCATCACGGCCCATATTCTTGAGATGTTTCTTAGTGGCCAAGGTGAGTTCGCGATCCAGGTCGGGGGAAGGGTTCTTGCGATGGATAAAGTTGCAGTATCCCCCACGAACACAGCCTTCCCCAGAGTTCAGACGGCAACAGGCTTCGCGGAAATCTGTAACGGGTGATAGTTCACAGTAGATAGGACGCGCAGCGTACCAGCGCGTATTGAGTTCGTCGCAAGCTTTTTGCGCGGCATCTTCATACTTGAAACGAGCATAGACGTTTCCAATCAAGTCTATATGTTCAAAAAATACAGCCCAATAATAGGCGATGGAGTATTAGTTATTTGGTAATTCCATAGTATTGCGGTATTGCGCATAGACGGAAGAGGGAGAAAGATAGGATGGAGGAAGGATAAAGTATGTTCAAGACGTACGGTCATTGTTGTTGTCGCAAACTACGAGCTCTTCGAGCTCGCCGTATTTGCATAGCTCACACCACACATCTTCGTAGAAAGCGTCGAAGTGGTTTTGTAGCTGGCTGGGGTTCATGCGGTTCTTCTGATCGTGCGCGGGGTTTTGATACAGGTTCGGCATGAGGATGGTCTGTGAATATGAAGGCTTGACATGCTTACGAGAGCAGCGATCTCCGTGACGGCAAGCGCCGATTTTCTGTACATTGCGAAAAGAATATGAGTTAGTTTTCTTTCTCCGTATTCTTGGTTTTGGATTCGTAGAGCTTTGTCTGAGGTGGATTTGTTTTGGTTCTTCTGTGACTATGCAATGGATGGCCTAGCTAGACTTGAGCTTATTTTTTGGGGTTGGACTTACGAAGTAGAACGAGCAGTTGACTTTGTCAAGCTCGGTTCCGAAGATAGAGGCGAGGAAATTGGCCATTATGAATCAAAAACTTGGACTGGCGAAGACGTGACGTGCTTTGAAAATATCGGTAGTGTATTGAACGTAGAGAAGTTGTGTACGGGAATTGCGATTGGGAGGCTGTTGACGTTAATAACGATCGTAAAATATGTCTGCATAGGGTGATTTGGATGTCGTAGACTTGATTAAATCTCTTTTGGAACAAAATTCAGCTTCTTCTTGCTTTGGCTACATGAAAACCTGCTGGTAAGATGCGCTGCGACGAGAAAAGAGACAGGGCTGAGAGAAGTTCGCGAATGGTTGGGTGTTCAGCAAAAAAAATACGCCACACAAGGCGGCGAGTCTTAGAGATAAGATATGCAGAAGTAGTGCTACGTTCATGATGGTGTGTGGCGCTGTGTGGCGTCTGGAATATTCGACGGTAATCTTGGTTCTGAATCTTGGTTTGTAATGGTGAATTGCAATCAATCGAAATCATATTTCAAATAGACATAATTAGTGATAGTTCAGATGCAGATGTCATACAATCTTCTAGCCAATATTTCAACAGTTTAATCAGATAACAGTCTTATAGATCGTGATAATTACAACGGTCAATATATACCAAACAAACAAAAGCTCATATATTAGGGTTAAAATACGTGGTTGCACTAACGGTTCCATCCCTTACTTCTTCCAACGACCAAAAAAGTTCCATCGACTTGCACCACAGTTTTTATAAGACAATATAGATAGTATATAAAAGTTTATTGATATAGTAAGCAGATGGCCGCAAAAAGAACGGGAATTAAATTGTAGATAGCCAAGTAAAATAAACAGGCAGCCTATATAGTCAGATCGTCAAAGACCAACCATGACGGTGATCGCTTCTCCGCGGGCTTTCGATCAGGTTTTCTCAGAACAAATATCGTAGAGAAGTTAGACTTGGGCTTTTGGTCAACATATTGTTCTGTCTATTGAAGTTGCAGGTGGATCACTGGGTGAAACGGCACCAGGCCCCTGAATGAATTGGTCTTGTTGATTGGATCTATCTAGAAGCTAATGAGGGAGGGTCTTTGTTTTGTTTCTTTGCTAGTGTGATGTTAGACTGGATCCTAGAAGCATGTGAATATGTAATTGTTAGTTAGTTCTGTTTCCAAATTAACCTAGCTAGAACTTCGCCCACCCGCACAACTGCGCCTTCAGTAGAGCTTGAGGAACGGGATCTATAGCCATATGTAGACATCTCAGGGTCCCAAGACTTTGTCCCTGTAATCTGGTGGCCGTTGGCCGACCTAGGAAGAGGAAAAAAGAGCCAGGGAAGAGCAGTAAGTACCTGCAGTCCCTGGTCCGGCTTAGTTGTAATACATATCTGCTCCTTAGACCGTGAAATCGGTGCCGCGAGCGAGAAAATCCTGGCTAGTAGCTGAGGAACAGGCTGCCAGGACAAGAAAAGCTTCTATATCGATAGTGATATCAGAATTCTAGTGTCTTTTTTGTTCGATGTTCGAAAGTGCTGCCAGAAATGTGAATGCCAAGTAGCTCAAGTCGTGTTGCACCAACACGTTTATTTTATTTCATTTTTATTTATTATTATTATTTTTTCTTGTCAAGCATTGGTTGCTGGGCCAGAAGATAACCTTGACTTATTCTTCTTCCAGCCCAAACATCTTCTGTACAGCGTTCTTTTGTCTCTTGTCGGATCCTTTTCTTCCAATTTTTTTTCCTCAACCTCGACAGCTGCCAACTCTCTGACCCCCCCTCCACAGATAGACTAGACTGTATAAGGCTCACAAACTGTCTTTTCTTCCCACGCGACAAGCCAAATCCAGGGGTTGTTTGTTCGACAACCGCCACGGCGGCTTTCCGATTCTCTTTCGACACATGTATAGTCAAGCCACAAGAATCGCCAAAGTGCATATCTCTTGCTCGCCCACCCTAGTACTTTCATTTTAGACCTTGAGTCTCCAGCGAGTGCCTCCAAACGACTCGGCCTAGTGCCTTTGACACTCTGTTTCCTTCTCTTTCTGTTTTTCCCCAGCCCTTCTATAGCTCTTTGATAGCTCTTCGATCGCTGCCGGCTACCACCACTACAGCCGCCCTATAGGCACAACGCCCCCTCTTTATACAAAACCCCAGGTCTACACGGCACTGCAAGACTTCTCCGACTCGAAACATCCTCGTGCGCACCTTGACGCCGATATGGACCAGGCAGACATCCCGGCGCTGCTGGCCCGTCTCAACAGCGACGAGGATGCCGCGCGACGCATGGCTGTCTTCAAGCTCCAGTCGTCCATCAACGACCCGGCCTTTGCCGACGTCTTCATATCTTCCGGTGGCCTCGACGTATTGCGCCGTCTGATTCTGAGCATGGGCGGCAATACGCTGGCGTACGCCCTGCAGAGTCTGAGTCGCCTGCTCGAGGTTGATATGGGTTGGGATATCTTCGACAGCCCGCTGTCCGGCGACCTCATCGAGCGCATTGTCGAGTTGATTGTGATGAACCCACTGGTTAATATCTTGCGCGGAGCCATGTCCATATTGGTAGCACTTGTCGGCCATTCTCGACCCAACACACCATCCCAGTCGTCTATAACCTTTGGCTTCCGTGCCCTGAAGCCTGCTGTGGCCGTGTATCCCCAGTTCTTTGAGCTGGTTGTGCAGCAACTCAAGTCGGCCGACCACATGCTGTGCGCCAACGCATTGCAATTGATCAATGCACTCATCCGCGATTCATTGGAGACAGAGAACACCGACAATGCGACGCCGCTTGAGGACTGGTCCAAGTTTGTCAAGCGCCTACAGGACATGGGCTTGATCAAGAGTGTGTTCAATCTGATGCAAAGCAGCGCCTTGCAGGACCTGGCGCATCCGCTACTCGAGTTCCAGTTGCTCATGAAGGTCATGCTGCGCAAGTGGCGCCAGATCACCGTCGATCTTGAGCGCACAGAACATCGCCGAGCATTGAAAAGCATCCACTTGTCTTCGGCGCCTGAACGGCCCGATCCCGGCACCGGAGGCAAAGACGACGGGAAGGACAAGAACCGCAAGCACAACCCAGAGAAATGGCGGAGGCTCGGCTTCGAGACCGAGAACCCGGCACCAGAGTTCGATTTCTGCGGATACTTGGGCCTCATGGATCTGTCAGACTACGTAAAGAAGAACGAAGACGGCTTCCAGAAGCTCCTGCTAGAGCAGTCATCACGGCCATTACACGAGCGTAGTCCGGTTGCCCGGGCAAGTATGGCAGTAAGCATAATACTCTACGACCACTTCGAAGTCGACAAGGACTCGGATGACCCCAAGAGCCACCAGTCTCTCGACTCAAACAAAATGAACGAGAAGCTCTTCAAGCCGCTGATACTACAGTGGTCACGGATGCACACAGCTGGTCTTCACGCCTTCTTCCGGCTGTGGAAGGCCACCAACGCCGTTCGCGAAGACTTCGACAAGGTTGCCGAGCTAGTGCGCATCCTCATCGAGCAAGTCATCGGCCAAGCAACACGGACGAAGCACGTTGCCGAAGTAGAAGAGGATCTCCAAGAGTACGACTATGCACGACTGCGCGCACTCCAGATGGAGCTTCTCGACCTGTCGTTTGAAGACAATTGGGGCCAGCACCTATACCAGGTCCGCGAGGAGTTGCGCAACGAGGCCCTGCAGTTTGTCAAGGAACAGCGCATCCGGTGTCTTCTCCAAGGCGCGTGGTTTTCCAGGCCAATACCGAAGCGTGACCGCCAGCGTTCCAACACTGCTCTTAGTGTGACGACGACTGCTACCAACGAGGCGCCCAAGAAACGCCCATTATATACCCCAACACCATGGCGGTTTGCGCGCCTCTCACATAACCGGCGGTTCCTGCATTACGCCGACTATGTAGACCAAGTGTCACATGATCCAACTCTCGACGAGCTTGCGCTCAAGATCGATCTTGGAACTATCAGCTCCGTAGTGTCGAACGTGTCCACCGGTAACGCCGACGGTGACGACTCCAAAGAGGGAGGCCACGATGGCCGACGAGTCGACACGGCCGGGTCCATAACACCCACGACTCACGATGCTTTGAATGGATCATCTATGCCTCTGACCGCCGGCAACAAAGCCCACAAAATCACCATCAACAGCTTCGAGGGCGCAGATGGTGAGAGGCACGATGAGGAGAAGGCCGTGCTCACGCTATATCCCTTACACCAGAGCGCGGCATCTGAATGGCTCGATGGACTGTTGCTCTTGTTGCACCAGGCGCCTATCACGACAGAGACGGACAAGCTGGTCAACATGGTTAGTGACTACGGTCTTAAAATCCGGTTGCTCAATGTGAATCTGGACACGGCGTATTCACGGCCTTCTCCGGGCACCGGCGTGGTGCCGAGTCGGGAAGGTCTTGATGAAGATTACTACTTTGAGGTGTGACGAATTCAGATCAAGGCAGGCAGGAACAAAAGTAGTAGTAACAGCAAAAAAAAACAAAGGGTAGCATTCTTTCTTATATTTCTTATGTCTCTTTTCTTTTTCTTTTTTTTGATAGCATCAGCAGCATTTTGTTTTCTTTTACCAGACAACACCAACATCTTCGTTTATCTGTTTTCTTACTGTCTCTTCTACAATTCCCTTCATATGCCTGTTTTCTTTTGTGTGCTTAGCGGATCTTGTTTTATACCCTATTTTTATACTCTAAAGCCTTGTCCTGAGTGAAGGAGACGGACAGGTAATTTATTTCCTTGTTGGTATTCTGCTCATGTTTTCAAGATAGCCAATGTACATTTTCCATTTCCTTTGTGCCATTTCTATTATGGATGTCTGTAACTTTAGTTCTTCATGTGGATGTCTTGATGCTTAAGACTGAGAAGCCTTCTTCATGAGATATATGTAACACCATGATACTTGGTGATGATATATTATGATTATTCTTATTGCGTAAAATGAATAATGCTCAGTATAGTGTGATATATATCGTATAGTAGTTAATCGTGATCTTCCTCGGTTATTCCTGGGCATCCGTCCATCTCAGCATCCGGGTACCTAAACTTGCACCATAAGCAATAATGATGTTGATCACGTAGATGTGAGAGTAACTTCTTTAACTTTTCCAGCGGCTGGAGGCTTTTGAATTCATCCAGCTCAGCATCTTCTTCATCGTCTGCATCGATAGGCAGAAACGACGTCACGTCCTTTCCCATGGCCATCCGATCATCGTCGTTCTCGCCCAGTTCGTCGTCGCCACCATGCATCGCTGATAAGCTCTCCTCCAGATCCTTTTTGAGTTTCCTACGACGATCAGCCTCCATGCGATCTTTGACAAGGCCACGCCATAGGACGTTAACGGACTTGATGCTTGTGCGCTGCTTGTCATTTTGATCTTTCTTGGACGTGCCGGGATTGATACCCGTAGTCTCGGCCTCGACCATTTCATCGTAGAGACTCAAAGCCATGCGCTGGGCGGCAAGAACCTGTTTTTCCAGCCGCTCAGCCTCGCGTTCTTTAGCCATACGATCTCGATATTCCAACGGATCAACAACGACTTTAGCTTTCTTCGCTCCCGCGCCGTCTTCTTTAACCAGGCGTTCGGCCTCTTCCTGTAGCTTTCGTTTCCGCTCAGCTTCCATGCCGATACCGCCTCTATCGTTCTTGATATCGATGCGGATCGGCTCTGTACGACCACTACTCTGTCCCGATTCAGTCTTCTTGCCGAGGCCGCCGCCGGTGAAGCCCATCTTGGCCATCATGGCGAAGCCTTTGTTCTTTTTGGCATTGGGTGCGTCGAAGAGGGATGTTGATAGGGCGGCGTGACGAGCAACGGCTTCTTCTTCTGCAATCTCAGCCTTCGATTTTGGTCGACCGCGGGCAAGGGATTCTTTTTTGAGACGCTGTGTTCGCTGGAAAGAAGTTTCTTTGACGGGCTTCTGAGGCTCTGCGATGACCATGGTCATGTAATCATCTTCTTCTTCGTCGTCTTCTCCTTCAGCTGTGTTGTTGGTGGATGCTGGACGAACCGATGGCTCTTCACTCAGCCTTCTGAAACGCGAACTCATATCGGCCTAGAAGGGTATTGTTAGTTATCTTGGGCATCTCTGATGATGATTATGAATGCTTACAATGCTTTGATTATAAAAATTTTGAAGTAACGAGATATATCGATGGGAATTAAACAAATTTAACGAAAGACACAACAGGAACTCTGTCCATTTAGCTGTAAAAAGACCCATTTTTTTCGTTGTATAGACTCCGATAACAGCGGGATTACCAAAACCCACTTTCGTCTGCTCCTGTGACGCAGTGGTTAGCGTGTCGTTCTTATATTGATCAGATCGCTTGATAAATATGACGAAATGCGAAAGTGTAAGTTAATATCTCCACCTCCCCACCAGCCACAGAACCAATCATCACCACAGAATACTAACATCTTCAATAGCGTGGGTTCGACCCCCACCAGGAGCAATGCGAAACATCTTTTTTTGGTAAAATTTCTATCTTTTATTCATTTTTGCCTTCATATCTGTATTTGTTAATCTAGGATGTGATATCATCATGTCAATATCAATTTTGCTCCGTGAATGTAGATTACATATGTAAAGCACCTTTCGTTCACATCATAGAGCTGCAGTTTATGATATTCGATCATATAACGAAGCACAGAATAGGAGGCTGTAGTATGGAAAAGCATTCAATTATTTCTTTTAATTCTGACCCTTAAAAATACAATAACGCCGTTTATGATAATGAAGCAGTACATGGCCCCAACAAAGAGAAAAGGTAGAGAAAGCCTAGACATATAAGTGACTAACTAAGCCAAGCCAAGCTACATAAATATAAAGATATATGATGAACAGCTTGATGCCATGATATAAAACAAAAGATACACCCCTTTTTCTTAAGCCAAAGGAAAAAAATGCTGTTTTTGCCAATAGTAAAACCACAAGCTTATGTGCGAGCTCTGGCTCTCTTGCGTGCCGACTTCTCGCGCTCGTACTCGTTTGACGCAGCACCTTCCTCGCCCTGGATTTCTGCCACGAGACGCTTGAACTTCTTTTCGTACGCCTCGTCCTTGATCTTCTTGACACGCAGTTTCTCGCGGGCCATAAAGTTGGCGTCCTTGCGTAGCTCGCGCATCGCACCCTTGCGCTCCCGTTTGTACTCCTTTTGTAAGCGTGCCGTTTCCGCGCGGTCCTTGTTGGGATCGTAGTGCTTGGTGGGGTCGAATTGGTCTTCGAACTTGGGGAAGGACGCTTTGATGGCTAAGGGCTTGTGGTGGTGTAACTCGAGTGGTCGTCGGTTTAGTTGAGCTACCTTTTGGACCCGCTCGAGCTTAGTAGAGGTGCGCTCGATACGCTCGAGAAGTGCTTTGGGGAGATGGCTGCGGGAGGTCTTGGAGCCAAGATGTTTTAGGACGGCCTGCGCAGGCTGGAAAGTCTCGAAGAAGGCGGCCTTTCCAGTCCATACGTCCGATGCAGCGTCGATAAGCTGTATGAATGTGTCTACTAAGGATACCTTGAGAACGAGTTCTTCTTCATCCGAGAGATCATCCTCGTCACAATCTGTGATCTTCATTTTCCGGATAGTGGTGTTCTGCGCCTTGAGAATCCGAATACCCGCCGAGGGTTCGTGAACGGGGAAGAGTCCTAAAGGTTTTGAAGGCTTTGTTGGTGCTAGAGAGATAAGAGAATTGAATGTGAAAACAAGCGCTTCGGGTACAAAACGCTTGGCAAGCTGTTGGTACTGCAAAAGCAAAGTGACGATAAATGCGCCGACGACATAGTCTTTGATAGTCTGTGGAACCTTCTGGCCGAGATACCGACTCATGCATAGGATGGCAGGTGTAACAACCTGGTGGAAATGATCGGATGTCGGGAACATGGAGCCAATGGCGGTAAGTAGTACCAAGTCTCCGACGGTAGGTGCGAGAGGGCGTTGCTCATACAATTCGGCGATGTATTTCCGGCACTGCTTAGCAACATTGATGGGGAACATCTTCGCCATAGAGTGAATGTGTCTGGATATAGCCTCGATGATGGAAAACTGAACGCCTTCAAACTCTTGGCAGTTGGCAATGAAGTCCACAAGAGCTTCAACGAAGTGGCTCAGCTTTTCTTTGTTGCCGCTATCTAAACTCGGGTGATACAGCGCTCTTATCCGCTGCACAATAATGGGCATCTTTTCAAAGGGGTGGGCTATGACGATATTGAGTAGCTCCTCAAGATCTTGGGGGCAGGGGAATGTGTAAGGAAGACCAGACTCGTCAGCTCCCTCACGGGTCTTGTTGCCTGTCTTGTCAAATGACGGGTCTTGAAGCTCTTGTGCCGTTAACCGGAGGCCTTGCGTGAATTCATCTTCCTCTTCCACGTCTTCCGAGTTATCATCGTCCGAGTCACCTTCGGAATCGTCTGAGTCATCTCCATCGTCCTCGCTAGAAGCCAGGTCAACATCGGAGCCGCTAGCTACAAGATCATCATCAATCAAGAAGTCGTCCTCGTCATCGTATCCAAGTTCGGCGGCCGTATGTCTAGTCTTGATACCCCGACCTAATCCGAAATCCTCCTCTTCGTCATCGATTTCCATGTCGTCTTGGGAATCATTCTTGGGGGCTTCATCTTCTGATTGCTCTGATTCGGACGAGTCTTCCTCGCCGTTCATTCTCTTGAGGCGCTTGTCTTCCAGCTTCTTGAGTTTTTCAGACTGCTCAGCGGCAATCTCCTCCTCAGTCTTTGTCCGTTCCGCGGGCTTTGAGCGGGTATCTTCGGCTAGTAGCTTGATCTTCTTGTCGAAGTCCTTCTCGAACTCGGCACGATCCATACCAGCAACTTTGGTAACGGTATTCTCTGGTTGGGCAGCATCCTTCTTCCGCTTGGAGCCAAGCAACAGGTTCATGATGTCGTGTGTCTCCTTATCAATGTCGGCTATGATGTCGAGGTCCTCTTCTTTGGCAGCCTGGCGTTCGTACTTGTACATCTTAGATTTGGCGATTAGCTCCTTCATAACTTCCTGCTTTGACTTTTTTGGCTGTGGCTGGCTGTTGTCGTCTGCTTCGCCGTTCTCTTCAGCCTGAAGCTGTTCCAAAAAGCGCGCACGCTTCATTTTCTTGCGCTCGTCGGTATCGGCATCACTGCCCATATCAGACATGTCTTCGTCATTGAAGTCGTCAAGGTTGAGAGCCTGGCCGTTGTGAGTGAGCGCGCCAAGGGGCTCTTCATCCTCCAGGTCGAAAAGAGAAGCCTTCTTGTGGCTACGCTGCTTTTCGGCAACAAAACGCTCCAGCATCTTGTCTTCCTGGGCCATGTTCGGGTCGTACTCGCCAATTCGTCTATCGAGGATACCGCCGACCTTGTTGCGACGCTGCATCTCCAGCAGCAGAGTGTCTTGGCGCTATAAAACAGATAAGTCAGTATACGCACTTGAACCTGTACGATATCGTGGAGTGTGGCTTACTCTCTGTTCACCTGCGGCTTTGGTCACGCCAGGCCGTCCGAGGACACCTTTCGAGACAGGTTTGTTGGAAGTGACTTCGAACTTAGGGCCACGGCTATGCTTGAGGTCGAAAGGGTTGAATTGCTCGCGGATATTGCCCAGGACCGCAGACCTGCGCAAACGCTTTTCGACATTTCCCTTTGCTTCATTTGCCTGCGCTTTCTTCTGCTTCTTTGACTTCTGCGAGCCAATTATTCCCTGCTCTCTAAGAGAGGACTTCAGCCTCTTCAACTGGGAAGGAGCCATGGCGGTTTATATGGCCGTTGTTAGTACGAACGATCGTGATTAGTTGTAAAGAAGGCTTTTAGCAAGTGCTTCAGACTAAAGTCTAAAGTCCATCCATCCAACGGCCTATCTTAAAGCCCCATCATCAATAAAAAAAAGTTATGCTGGTACAAATTTTTGGACAAGGTCCCACTAAATCTTTATCTTATCGGGCGGTGAGACATGGCAAAAGTCGCAAATAGGCTAAGCTTTGTAAACATAATCCAAGCTGCAATTGTCAGCTTAACAATGGACAGCAATAACAAGGGATCGAAGATCAACTTTTTCTTCATCATCGCTTACATGTGATAATCTGACTTTTTGACCTACTTTTCACCATATCAATAGCTTTCTATCAATCTTTGCTGTTGCAAACACATATTGCCACATTGTATCATAGGGGCAGAAGCGTATACTTGCGCGAACCCTAGTACAAGCTCAATGGCGCAATCCTACAAACTATAACACATAACCCCAACCCCAAAATCGTGGTCCAACATCATCATGAGTTCATTTGGCCTCATCGGGCTGATGAAAAATGAGCGCATGCTTGTCTATAGCATGGCTGCTTGTGCAGTATCCATGGTTAGCATAATGTGGAGTATACTAAACTCGGTCAAGGAAGATAGCATCGTAGAGCCTATACCTCCGAAGACTCAGTACATCACCCAAGAAACAGAAGATGCACTCTCATTACCGACTATCAATAAGCTTGTCGAACATCCCAATCACTCAATTCGGGACGTTGCAATCAAAATCTTATCTGACCGGGCCGCCGTGGACAAAGATACCATGCTCATTATCTTCAGAGGTATATTACTGAAGAATCGCGCTAGCCGCATACGCTGTCTGAGAGCACTCTCGTTGATTATGTCTAATTCTTGTCAGTATATCGGTCAGTTGTCTCAATATTGAATGGTGAATGTTGATGGTATTGAATAACCGACTAACAACTTTCCAGATGGCCCAAATAATATTCATGGTCTTTACAGTCAACGGTCATGCGGAATCATAGTCGAGTCTATCAGAATCAGCTCGAAGGATACCAAGCTTCCTGTGTTAGATTATGCGCTGTGGGATGAATTCAATTTACGTGACGAAGCCGAAAAGATTGGACTCAACCTACTCTATGAGCTCATACAAGGAGGAGGAGACTCAAATATGCTCGTCCGTTCCTTGTTCATTGAAAAATGGCTTGTGAAACAAAACTGGGGTGAAAGTGACAAAGAACGTCAGAAGAATTTTAAGGAATACACCATTAAACGCAGCAAAATCTCAGATCTACTCCGGCTATTGCAGAATACACCCTCCGGTCTTGAGGCACTCAGAAAAGCCAAGCTTCTTCCTTTGTCTCGTAAGCAAGATAACGACTCAAACTTTTGCGTCTATCTAAGTGCACACGAGTGGGATGATACAAGATCTGAAGAAGACGAGAGTCGACAACCCTCGCCTAGATCTCGTGAACAGTCAGAAGAAGAAGTCAGGCTTCGTAGGCAGCATCGTGAAGCCATGGTTTTCAACGACGGGACACGACCTATTGGGAGTAGTGATATCATAGAAAGGCCTAGAGACTATGCTTAGTAGTTGTTTTATATGTTGAATAGAAATCAAGTAATATCTTATATCCTGTACACAGCATTGAATGTACAAGTGATATTGTGATCAAAAAAAATATTGTGACCTAATTTGTTTCCTATAGAAAGCCACCCAAGCTCTCTTTTTCATATTCAGTTGATAGGCCGCGTGGCCCAATGGCAAGGCGTTTGACTACGAATCAAAAGATTGTGGGTTCGAATCCCATCGTGGTCATCTCTCCTATCAACCACATCATAAAGATGTGTTGTATCATTTTTGGTTTCTTTTTGATATAGTTCAATTTTTTTGGTGGGTTTCTAGACTTACCATTAGATATCATCGTGTAACATTGTGGGTTTGTTAACCCTAGCAAGCGCGGCGTTTTTTTTTTTAACAATATGGTCATTTTAAACTTTGAAGTGCAAATCCCATTATGGGATTGATTATTTTTGAGATGACAACTTACATGTGGCTGGATCCCAGCCTTTACTGTAATCCAAAGTAGCACTATACAATTATGTTTGTGTCAGTCCCACCAGCCCTTGGGCCTATTTTCTCCCCTGGTAAATGCTTCAAGGAAAGAATAAAACCCCTGGCATGCCATTGGTAGGCAAGATCGTGAAGCTTTGGACGAAATGACAGGGATACTTTAGGATATGGTTGTAGTCTTAGAGGGAAAGGAGGAACATGGGCATAAGGGCCTTTTTGGGTTGATCTGGATTTTAAGTCTACGAGGGTGAGTGAAGTTTTTCGAAAGGAAGAGGTGGGTAATAACTGAAGCGAAGTCTGAGCACTGCGATCAGTAATATTGTGATATTTTTTTTCTTAGGTTAGAGAAGAGGATAGATAAATGGTAGATATTCACCCTAATCTCGAGAGGGTTACCATATTGCTATTAGTGAATAAATAGTCTTCTAGCTTGATCGGGATATGAAATTAAATGGTGATGTGATTAATAGTTGGCTATGGGACGGGAAACAAAAGGCATGACGAGGAATATAACAGATGCTAGGTACCATGGGTGCTTGAGATAGGGAAGAACGCGGCGCCATCGTTAGAGCCTTCATTATGGTAACGCCAAAGGCGAGTGAATGGAGACCTCCGCCACCATAGTAGCATCTTTTCATCTTTTCACTTTACCATGGCCACCGATCTAGCCATGTAGAGGCCTGAGCGAGTGGGAACCCCATACTGATAGAAAAGAAAAGTATTCTTTGGAATGATATGGTACAAATAACCATGGTGATTCCGAGTGTTAATGAGAAATTTGCTATAATAAGAGAGTGAGTGCCACTGATTTGATTTGATTATATTTAACGTCTACTGTGAGTGCCACTGAACTAGCTTACATGTACTAGTTCCATGACTGAGCTGTATTGATACGAAGTGAAAGCTGGAGGGGAGAAAAATCTGCCTTCAAATATCTGACCGCCTTTTCATGGTATCGCGAGCCCGGATCGTCAACCTCATATTTTATTTAGAGAGCTGAGAAAAAAACAGACAGGCGCCCATTTATAGCTTTCCTGGTATTGTGGTTTATTTTAGTCTTTCATTTCCTTGTTCTTTATTTTTCGGTTTATTTTTCCTTTTCATCCAGTCATTTCCAGGAACAACGGGCTTTCTGCAGCAACTTCCTGCAGTGTCGTCGCGTTGCTCAGTAAACAGCCCGCCCCAAAATAGCCTACAGCACAATATCAGCAAACAAAACAAATCACCCAAAAGAGCAGCTATCTTTGTTGTCGTTGGGCTAGCGACCACATTCATATTTGGTTTTCAGATTCTAGCTGGCAGATTTGAAGATAAACACAGAGCCATCTTATCATTCTATTTATACCGTGGGTTGTGCCATCTGGAAATCTAAATCTACTTTCAAGAACTGGAACTCGGCCCTTCTACGCAATCAACAACTAGCCAGCGCTTCATTCTGAATTCTCGGTAGCGCCGCGAGCCTCTTATCCAGACGCTGTCTCGGTCGTCCTTATACCCTCTTGAATATCGTCATAATAGCTCCCTTCTTCCACCTTTGCGCCCTGACTGATCGTCGGTATAAGCTCGCAGCTGTCTTTGGTCCCTTGCGTTGGCTCAGTTCTCTCTATCGTCTAAATTTCGTTTCACTGAAGCCTTTGGTGCAACGCAGGCGTCAATCAAACGCCTGGAGACGTGCCCTTACGAACCATCCCAAGAACACGACGTCCTCGATATTTGCGTGCAAACATTTCCATATATACCCGTTCGAGAAAAGAAAAAAAAGGAAGATAAACACTGCAGAATTGCGACTCACCTGCAGCACCGCAATCGGAAGATCGCTCGATCTTTTTTTTTCTGGTAGATCTGTGTGCACTGGTCTTGATCGCCGTGCAGCTAGTTCTGACTCGCATTTAGTGCCTGTAGCTCCCAGTAGCTTCAGTACATTTGCATCGGCCGCCTCAGGGGCCTCTACCGCCCAAGAAGAGAGAAATTCGGCCATAAAAGCCCCAGAAATAAAGAGGCCTGCCCTGCCAAGTACCGGCTAGCCTGTAAATTGGCGGCCCAGAAGCCTGTGTCATTTAATTATTCCACATATTTGGGCCCTATTTTCAATAGGTTGCCTGCCAATACCTATTGCCGGAAAAGCTTCCCTTCTAATTTTGAAGCTTGTAATTGCTAATTGCTAGTTCTTATTAGTTGGGTTACTAGCTGCAGAACACAGCGTGAGCTTGTCTCTTTTTTTTTCTACTGGCTTCTATTTCTCCTCTCGTCTCCTCCCGCTCCTTAACTCTTCATTTTCCTTTCTCCTTTCGCTATGATCTCATCAACTTCAGTGGCAGCTTCAATTACTGCTACGCCGCCGTCTCTTTCTGTGCCGCGAGCACTTCCTAGATCGTTGCGAAAGTCTGCCTCAGCTGTCGGTCTTAACGGCCGCGATTCCTCACAGTCCCAGTACGGCAACGGCCCTGGACTGTCCACTATAGCCTCGTCGTCAAATCTGCATAGTTTATATAATCGTCCTGGATCTAGCAACGGCACTGTATCCTATTCTACCACCACCAATAACAATAACACCAACAACCATCAACAATTGCAACCCCCACCTTTGACATTGGGCCGTAGACCTTCTGTCGGAACCCTAAACCCCTCTGCACTAGCTTCCATCCCGGATGTTAGTGAATCATACGCCTTGAGCTCTGTTATTGGCGACTCCCCCTCTAGAGCAATATCACGAGCAGCTTCTCGGGCTGGAATACACAACAACATGGCGGAAGATATGTCAGTAGGTGACATTGTCGATGTCCCCGGTGGCATGTCTGGCACTGTCCGGTTTATCGGCTCAGTTGCAGGCAAAAAGGGCGTCTTTGCTGGTATCGAGCTATTGCCCGAGTTTGCCTCTCGCGGAAAGAATAGCGGTGATGTCGACGGGTAAGTCATATCATTGACCCATTAATCACTAGAATAACTTAATGGTTACTAACATAGTCTTTCGACCCATTAGTCAATCTTACTTCAATACCACTTTAGCAGGTGCTGGTATCTTTGTGCCATCCTTAAAAGTCATGCGTCGAGACGGACCGAATCAATATCCAGCAACTACAAACATTAATGGCATAAAGGCCTTCAGTCAAAATAACACAAACATGACTCCTCCAACCCCTTCAATACCCAAGTTTAGTCAGTCAGTAGGCCCGGGCCGTGCTACTAGTCCCCTCGGAAAGAAGCCCCGGCAATCGTTACATCGCCCCGAATCACCTGTTAGACGACTCCAAATGACACCCGGTTCCAGACCCTCAATCAATGGATCTAACTCTCCATCAAAGTCGAGGTATGGAAGCCCAACTACATCCAAGTTCTCGCAGTCTGTTAGAGGGACGACTGGTGACCCAAGCAAGAAGCTTCCTGGGTCTCGCCTTGATTTTAAGAACAGTCAAATTGGTGGTCGTAGCTCGTCTGCCTTGGGAATGACTCCTATGAGCTTTGATGATGACGAACCACCAGTCCCCACTCTTCATCGCGCTAGAACCAATGCTAGTGTGACATCCGTTAGCTCCCGAACAAGACCGGGATCTGGAGCCACCGTCGGAAACGGTCACAGCAACAACGGTAACGACGAAGAGATCGAGCGGTTGCGTGCCCAAATTGAAGACAGAGATCGTCAGCTGCATGACCAGGCTCAGTCTCTTGCTGAGATGGAGAGTGCCCTAGTAGAAGTCCAACGACTCATGGATAATCCGAATGGAATGCGTCCCCGTCGTGATAGTCTCGACGACAAGGATACATCCCAACTACGGAATGTGCTTCGTGAAAAGAACGAAAAGATAGCTCTTCTTACCGCCGAGTTTGACTCCCACCGTGCTGACTTCCGTAGTACCATTGATGCGTTAGAAATGGCCAGTACAGAGACCGTTAGAGTGTATGAGGCACAGAAAAAGGATCTCGTGCAAGAGATCAATGAGCTAGAGGCTCGTCTAGAGGATGTCGATGCCGTCGCTCGTCAACTTAAGCAACTTGAGGAGCTAGTCCAGGAACTAGAAGAGGGGCTTGAAGATGCTAGACGAGGTGAAGCTGAAGCTCGTGGCGAGTCTGAATTCCTACGTGGTGAAGTAGAGCGCACACGATCTGAGCTACGACGGGAAAAAGAAAAGAATGCCAATGGTGGTACAGTGCCTAATGGTGACAAGGGCCCTTCAGCTCAAGCCAAAGAACTGGAGCAGAAAGAGGACGAAATTCGTGGATTGAAAGCCATCATCCACTCATTAAGCCGTGACTCAGCACCAAACTCCCCTCCAATCAACAATGCTACCACCGACTCGATGGAATCGCGACTATTGCGCGAAAAGCAAGAGCGTGAGCTTAGCGAGCTACGGGCATTACTTGATAACAAGCATGGAGAAGATGATGGTAATGGCATGCGTCATAGTGGCAGCTTTTCTGCCAAGCACAACAGCCGGCCGAACTCTCATTCCCACCCTCACGCATCAGCACAGAACAACCGGGCTAGCGGCGTGACTGTGCGTCCTAACTCCTTACGTGATTCGGCAAACACAGTTGCCGGTATCTCCCGCGATCGTAGCTCTGGCCCCGAGCCCAGATTGCCCCCCCTCGGACCCAACGGGCCATAAACGCGGCGCTACTCTAGACACCATGCCCGAGAGTGACACCTACTCGACAGCTACTGAGACTAGTACCCTGTGGTGTGATATCTGCGAAACCAACGGTCACGATATCTTGACATGCACTAACATGTTCGGCCCCGATGGCCCCAAGCCCACCTCTACCGCCACCCATAACAACAACCGGGATACCTTGAAGGCTAATGCTATTAATAGCGGCATCCAGGAAGGATTTGATGATGGCTACAAGCCGGCCCCCTTGAAGGCCAAGACGACCTCTACTACAAACTCTAATGGCTTCCCACCTGCTGCGCCTGCGGTTCATGCCACACCCAATGCTATGGACTTTGGTCCAGTTGCCGGCAAGAGCAGTGGCGTCATCGATCCATCCAAGTGGTGCGCTGTTTGTGAGCGTGATGGCCATGACAGCGTCGACTGCCCCTTTGATGAGGATTTCTAAGCGTTTTAGCAAAATATTGCTAAATGTTCTGG
This sequence comes from Davidsoniella neocaledoniae, assembly GCA_009806295.1. Classification (NCBI taxonomy): domain Eukaryota; kingdom Fungi; phylum Ascomycota; class Sordariomycetes; order Microascales; family Ceratocystidaceae; genus Davidsoniella; species Davidsoniella neocaledoniae. Next base: position 73,783 of record RHDR01000032.1, on the reverse strand, counting down.
CTACCTTGTATCAAAAACACAAATTATCAATTTTCGGCATCCCTTCTTTTTCTTTACTTGTCTATTTATGATACCAACACTTTCGACTCTCCCAACGCCTACATTGATCTTTATAACATGGCGTTATGATTCTCGCCATATATTCCACTTTACCTCGCAAATGTTCCCCTCACTTTCATCAATTTAACTTTGCCCTCTTTATGCTTCTCTTTTTCCGTCGATAGATTGAAACTTCCCGGGCATGATATCTATGCTGGCTTCTTTGTTTGCTTTTCTATCTATCCCCTCACAGAATGCTGTGTTTCGTGAACATGTGTATTTCCTTTTTTTCTGTCCCAAACTTACCTTATATCCTTTTTTTAATCTTCATCTTTGATTGAATGACGATTTCAATGTTCGTAAATATTTTTTTCTTGCAACTATCAAACAGCAATCTTGACTTTTGTGATCATGTGCTTGTTTTTGTTTCTCTTCTTTGCAACATTTTTTGAGTGTATGCTGTCTTTTTTTGTTCTTATTCTACATATCAATAGATCACTATAATATAATTCATAGCAACTTACTACGAGCTGTGTTTTATGGAGCTCACTATCTCTAGAAGTCATATTTTTGATGTAAATAAACTAGAATATAAATGTTATCATAATTACTAACTGGGGTGCTTTTTCTCCCGAACGCCTCATGTCCTGTTGATTCTATCATTAATTTGTCTTTGTCACGGCTTTCTCCATCGGTGAGACTACAGGTGTGTGTTCATATCCTAACTATCAACCTTCTTCGTGTATAGTTTATCTAGTAGAGAAGTTTCTATTCCTTATCAGCCGCCTCAGCAGCAGTTCCGTTTTCCTTTGCCTCGTCGTCCTTCTTATCGGACTCTTCAGCCTTTTCAACTGGTTTCTCGACTTTAGTATCAGCCTTGTTCTCCTCAGTAGCCTGTTTTTCAACTGGCTTTTCGATCGGTTCATCGACCTTTTCTGTTGTCTTTTCGTCGTGCTTTATTTCATCAGTAGTTCCCTTTTCTTTTTTGTCAGACTTGACTTCATCAGAAGCTTTCTCGTCGTTTTCAGCAGTCGTGTCGTGCTCTTCCTTTTTGTCGGATTCGACAATCTTCTCGGAAGCTTCAGGCTCGGGCTCATCCTTCTTCAAGCCGTTGTCCTCAGTCTTGGTTTCTTTGGGAATGTCCTTCTTAGGTTCCTCTTCGGTAGCTTTCTCTTCGCCGTTTTCCTTGGAGGTTTCGGTCTTTACTGGTTCGGGCTCCAAATTTTCCTCCAAAGTCTCGCTACCTAGGCCACCGTTGTCGATAAGCTCGAGGACAACATCGAGAGTATCAGTGGGGCTTCCAGGTTGAGCGATCATAACCTTGCCAGCTTTGTCAACGAGGAAGACACCGCGCTGGGTGCCCTTAGGGCTTTTCTTAAGACCAATAGCACCAATCAATGTGAAGTTGGGATCGCACAGTAGTTTATAAGGAAGGTTCTGCTTGGTCTTGAATGTAGTGTTTGCCTTGGGCGAATCTGATGAAAGTCCGTAAACTCCCAAACCAGCATTGGATAACTTCTCATAGAAATCCCGGAAAGCACACGCCTGGCGAGTGCCTAAATTCCATACATGTCAGTAAGTAACCTTAGTGTATGCGTAGCTTATTTAGTTCGTGATTTTCTGTCTCTACTTACAGCCAGGAGTGGATGCTCTAGGGTAGGTGAACAAGACCACACCGGTCTTGCTTTGTGTTAGCAGCGACTTCAGAGTCACCGTCTCGTCGTCTTGTGTCTGGACCTCGCCGCCGAAGTTCTGTACGGAGATGACATCGCCGACGGCGGGCGCACTAGCCTTTGTAGGCTTATCGGCTGCAGGAGGTGTGGCCTTCTTGGGCGAAGGTGCCTCCTTTTTTGCGCGCGAGTTTCTCTTAGGAGGAGGCGAGGGCGCGGGAACAGTAGCCGGGGCCTTGCGCTTACGGAGTTCGACGGGCATTTTTGATATTTTTGGTAGAGAATAGGAAAAAAAAGTAGTGTTGTTTTTCCTTTTTTTATATAAAGAGTATTGTATGCGATTTCTGTAGTTTTCCTCGTTTGAAAAAAGACGCGTCTGTCTTTTTGTTATGTGTAGAAAAAAAAGACAAGATGTAGATGAGAAAAAAAGGAAAGGACTTTCAGAGTCGCGACAAGACGACGTATGAAAAGAGAGAAAAAAAAGATTAAAAAAGTAGAAATTCGTTGCTGCAGCTAAGAATTTGAGAATGCGCTTGAAATTGCGATAATGGCAGTCGCAAACGGTCTGGATAATATGCGACCAGGGATGTTGATTGTTGAAAGGGCAACACCAAAAAGGAAGTGAAAGTTACTAAATGGAGCAAGACCTGAGTAACCGATGTTGTTTTTTTCAATGTTTATTATGTGATGCAAACAACAAACAGTACGTCTTCTGCATAACTTAGGAGACTATACGGATAAAGAAAGGAAAAGGAAAAAATAAACCCCGAGAAATTGGGAAAATTACAAACACGTCGTCCATAGTAAGTAGCAAAAGTCTAGATCCAAAGCAAAGCTAGAGAGCTGCATTGGGACAGTTCGACCTCTCCAACTTGTTTCTGGGCCCCAACCAATCAGGAGCCCTAGATCTACCCAACTCTACAACGCCTAGCTCTGCAATAAGCTTGCTGGCAAACATGCACTATGTTTCCCTTTTTTTCTCGATATGGCCGCATAGACTTGAGAGGTACTGTTTTGTTAATGTTCTCTTGTATTGTTAAGCTCAAAATCTGCACTTCACACCACTGTGCTTTCGTCCACAAATGGCGTCAGAATGCCTTTATTACACATCTCTAAATGCTAGTTAGGGTTGGCTACAGTTCTTATTTCCATTTCTCCGCTCTGTCTTACCCTCTTAGCTTCTTTGTAAGCCATCCCGTTGAAAGTTAATCACATATGGCAACCTTAACCCTTTGGTACCTATACCTAAAAACACCCGATAAATTGATATTAATGCCGGACACGTGACTTTGTCATGCACTTTCTTGTCTTACATAAAGGATGATGATGATTTTATCTATAGTCTAAAGATGCTCCTTTTCGACTCCGGGTGAGGCCGTGTTTTCTGGCACCAGTTTTCTGTATTCCTGGTGTCCGGGACTGCTCAGACTAGTCTGGCCTCCGTCTCTTTCACAATAGCAACACCTACGTCTCCGTTTAAAGCAAAAGAAAAAGATAAGAACAAAATATAAACACATAAGAAAAAGAGAGACTTCCATGATCATCAACCCCGCTCTCTGTGCTTGTTTTTGTGCTTTATTTGCCAGTGTTCCTCTGCCTTGTGGTCATGATTAGTTTCTTGGTGAATACTCTGCCCTAAGGCTTCGACCTTTTGCAAGAAGTTCAGATGTGTATCCTTATGTTGTCTTTACCACACCTGTGGCATTTATCACGGCGTTTTTGTGGTCAAATCTCTCATATCTCTTTAAAGTCGACATATATGTACTTTTCCGTGATTGACCGAGGGTCTTACATAACAAGGGAACAGCTGGCTCGGGTATATCGACTAAATGGGGCTATCTCGACAACTGTAAACAGCTGCCACCCAGCTACAGCTACATATGTACATCGTGGATAATCAGCCCATTTTTTTCCCTCTCAACAAAGCTAACCAGCCATCGCATGCATCGAGTGGTATCACAACACAAATATAATTGGCACTCTCCCGTACAAAATCTAGCTTGCGTCCTGACTACATTACCTATATCCCATGATACGCTTATCACTCACTTCATCATGTCCAAGTTAGACCCTAAGGTATGTCTCAGAAGGCAGATTGTGGTCAGGGTTAGTATATATTCCTTTGCTAACCCTCATTTTTGCTCTATAGAAATTTGTTATGCCAGCTGCTGCGTTCACCATGGCGTGGATGGTGTTCTTGTAAGTAGATCATAGTATCTCAATGGATGAAAATGGGGCCCTAACGACGTCAAGCTATACTCGATCTTCGATTCATGCAGCTAGAGATCAAACGGTAGGTGTATTCTGTGCCTTTGGATCTACTTATCTTATCATGAAAAAATTCTAACCCTATCAAAGCGACACGCTGCTCCTGGGGCTAAGTACAATACGCGAACCGGCCGCTACGAATAGACTATTTCTACTAGTAACGGTCATTGCCAGCACCTGCTGATAATGCTTACATCCACCATCAGATTGCATCGGAAGTGACCGAATAGCTTCTTTGAAAGGCCAATGATCAGCTTGGACCATAATTTGACTTTCAATGTCTACTATTATGACTAGCATTCTCTGCAAAAATACACACCCCATTACAGTCATGTCACCATCGCACCACATCAGCATCCGACGGAACGATTCCTTCGGAGCTATATGTCTGTCATGGACAAGTCGGAGACAGAAGTTATGGGAGCCAGACAGCCCCTCATCTAGTAATCTAGGGGACTTGTCGATAGGTGTACAACTAAGGACAGTAATTATTGTACTCTCGTACTTCACCTACAGGACAGCCTAGATACGATGGATTCTTAAAATTTTGTTAGTGTTGTAGCTGCTGCCAGTTCGAGAGAAAATATGAGAACAGAGATGTGAGAGAAGTTGCTACTTCGACACCCTTGAGATATAATAGCAACAAAAGCTCGGCTGTAGTCAATGATAAGCACATATCTCTGTCTATTTGGGTCTAATCAGGGACCTTGGGACAATGGAAAAAAGAAGGGCTGACGCCCCCAAATAAGAGAAGAATAATAGAAGAAGGAAAAAATAACAACGACACTGAACCCCTGAAACTAGCCAGGTTCATGTTGGCCTACCCCACCAAATTCTTTAGAAATCAGAAGGATAATAGGCTGGCCCAGTTAGTTGGCTTAGATTAACCACAGCATCAAGTGTTGACATCAAGTGTTCATGGCCCAGAATCGTGCCATTCATGAACCGATCTCAAGCTTCTGGGACATATAAATAATATTGGGATGGGTTGATACTGTAAATAATGTGCAAATAACACACCTAATAAACACGTACAGACAAAGGACAATCGGTAGAATCAATAGAACAGAAATTAGAGGGTTTATGTGACGCCGTACTAGCACCAAATAGAAGCCTCCCATATCTGCATGCGCCTATCATGATGGTGACAGCAACAAGCGAACTTGTGTCTCCTTTTCTTCTCGCTCAGGTATACGATTTGATGATTTTTTTGGGGATGTCAAAAGCTCACTAATCACGTCGATGGCATTAGATTGCCGGGAAGAAACTGGACGAGGACCGAACATAGTTTATGCTATGGCCTTGTAAAAAAAAATGAAAAAAAGCGAGGTGGTATCACTGGCTAACTCTCTATCGTCTAACTACAAGCTGTACATACATACACTTACATTGCATTGCTACATACTTCATGCTGGACACTGGATCTTTCTCCTTTCTTCAGATCCCTGCCTATGTGTATATTTGTATTGATTTGGTTATAGAAACATTTGTAGCAGCATTTGTGGCAGAATCCCGCATACATATAGATAATAATTATTGTATATACCGAGAGAAAGGCATAGGTAGCAAGAAATAGTGCTTGTTATAGTGATCGATCCTTTTGTTCGTTCTTCACTAGGCTGCATCTTAATTTTTCCTCTTGTCTCTTCTATTCTCTGCATTGCCCCTTCCCTTATTTTGTATATTTTCTTTCCTCTCCTTCCAACTTTGTATCTTTGGATCGTGTTCTCTTTTTTTTGTTCTTTCATCATTAGAACAAACGACATTATTTTTTTTGCTAGATTGGAACCAATTGCTGCCATATAAAGTCCATCTATCACCCTAAGAAGATAGAAAAGTAACCATATCGCCCTCCATCTCGACTTTCGTTCTTTTCTACCCTAATACAAGCTGCTACAATGGGTGCACCTACCCACGTCGATACGGCGTCCCTCCAGAACCCCGTCGTCCCAGACGATCAGCGTGATCCGATCGAGCGCAAGTACAAAGATTTCTTCTGGACCTACACGGAGGAACCCCACCGTACCCGGCGTCTAGCCATCATCAAGGCGCATCCCGAGGTGAGTTCGAAGTCATATATCACTACCACTGTCTCTCTACGATCTGGTCTCTTGCGACAACATGGGCCACTCCATCTTCCCGCGACTTCCGCCTACACATACTAACCTCTATTCTGCCTGGTTAGGTTACCAAGCTATGTGGTCCCGAGCCATTGACCAAGTACACTGTCGCCCTTGTCGTGGGCATCCAACTACTTGCCGCCTACTATCTTCGTGATATCTCGTTTTTCTCGTGGAAGTTCTGGGCAGTTGGTTATGTTGTTGGTGCCACCGCCAACCAGAACCTGTTCCTGGCTATCCACGAAATCTCCCACAACCTAGCTTTCCGCTCGCCACTCGCCAATCGTATCCTGGCCATGTTCGCCAACGTACCAATTGGTATCCCCTACAGTGCTTCGTTCCGCGTATGTACTATATACTCTACACATCCTAATGATTATAGCATCATATATCACACAGATTGGTGTTTCTATGTGCTTATATACATTATCTTTCTATAACCCATGGTTTCATTCACTAACGTTACACTCTTTCTTACAGCCGTACCACCTAACCCATCACAAGTCTTTGGGTGTCGATGGCCTAGACACTGATCTTCCCACTGCCTTCGAAGCTGTATTCCTTGACTCTATTGCTGGCAAGGCCTTCTTCTGCACCTTCCAGATCTTCTTCTACGCCTTACGCCCCATGGCAATCTACCGTGTCCCTTTCACCTGGGTTCACTACGCCAACATTGCCGTGCAACTTATCTTTGACTACGTCATTGTGAAGACGTTCAGCATGAACTCTCTGCTCTACTTCCTGCTCAGCTCTTTCCTGGCCGGCTCTCTACATCCCGTTGCCGGTCACTTCATTGCCGAACACTACGTCTACGAGTCTGTGACTGCCAAGGCAGCGCAACCCCGAGAACAAGCTTCTCATTCCCGAGACTTTCTCTTACTACGGTCCCCTCAACATCCTGACCTACAACGTCGGTCTGCATAACGAGCACCACGATTTCCCCGCTGTCCCCTGGACCCGCCTGCACAAGTTGAATGAAATCGCTTCTGAGTTCTATGATGACCTTCCTATCCACGAGAGCTGGGTCTACGCTATCTGGCGCTTCATCTTTGATGAGAACGTCGGCATGAACTGCCGCGTTAAGCGTAAGGAAGGTGGCCGTCTTGTTGGTGGTGGCAACGGCAAGAACAAGTGGACCGATGAGGAGATTGAGGCCAAATAAAAAAAAGAAACTATCCCAACAAAAGAAGCACTTGATCTACCAGGCAAGTTGCCGTTATATATTTTTACTTTTTCTTCTTTTTTCCAGATTTCTTCATCCAACTATAGATGAGCCCATGTATTATAGGCTCGCCCCCTCTATCATCATTTTAATTTTTTTGCCATTACATACTTTGTTGTTGTTGCTGCTGCTGCGTACTAGATTTTTTATTTACGACTATTTATAGGTGGTGAATCTGTACTAGTTATTCTGTTATATTCCTATCTATTTTTGGTCTATAAGAAGGTGTGTAAGCATAATATGTATAAGAGAGTCTAGGTTACATCATGAATCACTGTCAAGAGTATAACGAAATAAAACATTCACATAATATCCTTTTCCATTATTTTCAGCCAAATAGTAGATTTTGATTGTAACTATGTCTCCAGTACAATATAGGGATCACTATTAGTAACAACCTTTATACATAAATGACATATCACGTAAATAAGCACGGGAACAATCATGTGAACATAAGATAATTGTCAGATCTAAATGTGCTACAAGACATGGAGGGACGAGTAAGAAGTATAAAGAAAGGAGATATGGAAGGTGCATAAGCTGGATACTTGCTAGAATGGGATCACATGATATCGAGGAGAGAGAGGGGGAGAGGGATAAAAAATATATATGGAAAATGAATGGTAGGACTAAGAAGAATGGTGATATGTAAGGTAGTGAGTGTGGTGATAAATGACATGTTCTGTTCTGCTACAGCCCATGATACTTGATTGAAGGAGAAACCTTCAACTAAAGAGGTTACTCTAGTGAATAAACTCAGACTTCTACCATTTCCGAGTCTACTTGAGTAGTAGCGTCTGTGCTCCAAAAACATAGATGCCAAGTCTCATCAGCCTTTAATATGTGCCCCGAATACAAAGGTTGGCGAAAAAAATAACAGTATATATGAAAAAAGGAACAAATGAAAGCCAAGATAGATAACCAACCCCAAACCAACAAAGGAAATACAAGTAAAGATAAAAAAAGTAAACAAAGATATAAAATATAAAATAAACCAGCATGTGAGATGGACTTATACTGTGTTAGTATGGATAATATGATCAAGCCATCAACGAACTGTGTACCAATATCAACCGCTATATGATAATAAAAAAAAAAGCTCCTTTGTACACTATAACTGTCTCCTCGCCGGGAGAGACAATGAAAGTATCCACACAAAGCCGAACAAGAAACCAGAGGAAAACAAAAGAAAGAAGAAAAATAAGTGTGTATGTATAAAGGGTTAGACCATTACAACGACTTCGCTTCATACTGGATATAACGCCTATCAAACTAAAAGAAGAAGTACGCGAGTAGGAAGCTGACCATGCACAAGAGGGCGACGATCTTAACCGGGACGCCCTCAGTAGTACTACGATGCGATGTGGCGAGAGTAGTGGAGGATGAAGTTGACGAACGAGCAACTGCGGCGTCCGAAGAATCGGACTCTAGTGTCGCGGCTTTTTCGGAAAAGACTGGCTCAGGGGCCTTTCGTTGTCTGAGACCAGAAGTCTCGTCAACAATCGGTTTCTTTTCTTCAACCACACGAGCAGCAGGAGATGGCGAGGAGTTGACGGGATCGGAAGTGGCGGGTTCTTCCGTGGCGGTCTCGGGCTTTGAGTCGGAGCCGTATGATTGGGCCATCATCGAGGGTTCGCTGGGGGACGAGAAGTGTCTGGAAGCATCGGGAGTTCCGGCCTGGATGTCGTGAATTGTTAGCAATTAGACTCTAAAAGGTTCGCATAGGTAGGCATGACAACATACAGTACTGCTTGTTCTAGGGTCGCGCTTGGGAGTAGCAATAACGGACTGTCTAGCGTTTTCGGAACCGGTGCCATTGGACTCACGGAGCCAGGTCACGCGAATCTTCTTTTCTTGGATAGAGCCTTTGTTGGTGGATTCGAGCTGTAGATTGGGATATAAGGATTAGCTTATGCCACGAATATACATACATCATGTGGTATCTATAGACGTACGACAGAGGCAACACTGGCATATTCCTGCTCGCCGCTGATGATGGCAGATTGAACGAGGAACTTGTCGCGGCACTTAGCATCGAGAGCAGGCTCAGCCTTCATAGCTTGCAAGATAACTAGGGCGCGGACGAAGATGTTAGCAAGACCGGCTTTTGATAGCGCGTGTAGGGACATGTGCATATCCCGTAGTGAAAAGCCTGTATTGAAAGACATACCGGTGACGTCGACATCTTGACCGGGTTCGATACGACCGGAGTTTGGGCGGACGCAGTATCTAGGGGCATATTTGTTAGGGCCATGACATTCATGCTAGTGGCGAAGGCGGGGGTAAGAGGTTCGCATACTGCTTCGGGGCGGTGGTTTTGACCTATAACGCGGTTAACATTAGCTCTGAGGTTGCGGCCGGTACGTAAATGACAGCATGTGGCATACCTTGAAGGCGATGGGGCTAGTGCTGGTGTTTTTGAGGTTCAAAGTTTCCTGGACCTCGGTGGTGAATGGCCCTGCAGTAGAGAACACGATTTAGTAAGTTTCGAGATGACAAGTAGGTGAAGCTCAGTGGCGAGCAGGCGTCTGTAGGTATGTGGGCAGGTTATGAACAGGTGTTGCAGAGTCTCCTAGATGGCCCAAGGCATAGCCAGTTATTCTCTGCTGGGCTGTATGTTGTGCGACAACGCTGTCATTGATCTGGGCTCTGATACCGAGGGAGAAAAGTCACAGAGGAAACGTACGGCGGAAGGAAAGCTCGGCGGGTTCGATTTCGACCGACATTATGTATGTGTGTCGCGGATAGTTGTGAGGACAAGATTGCTGATTGGATGGCGGTCTAGGAGTTGAAAGTCGCGATGGAAAGTGGGTTGAAGATGTAAAGGCCAGAGAGTTGGCAGAATTACAAAACGTGAAAAAAAAAATCGACGTGGTGATGACCAAACAAAAAAGAGGCCACCGACTGACTGCGCGCGACAGGTGCTTTTAGTTCAAATGCGGACAAAGTTATTAAGGTATTGTTGTGTGCTGGCTGTTACTAGTACGGCTGGCGCTATAGAACGGGAGGGGGATAGCTGGAATAGTAGAAAGTTAAAAGAGGGAGGGAAGATTCAAATCTAGCACTGGTGACAAGAGAAGAAAAAAAAAGGACGTGACGAGCAAAGGGGGGGGGGGGGGGGGTAAAATGCCAGGAAGGATGTCCAAGACAAAGGACAAGATGATAAATTGATACTCAGGCGACCGCAGCGTTGGTGAGAAACGATGACCCGTCTAGTTGTAAGGTCTATCACGGAGCTGAGGGTGTTTTGGCTGCACGTGAGTTTTGGTTTGCAGAAACTAGTGCAGGTTACAGTAGCAGCTGTAGAAGTTGGTATCCAGGCGGTCACTGTAACGGCGTGTAATATAGTGTTTATAGAGTTGTAGGTGCTATCCGCACTAAGTGCAGTGGTGCCAGAGGGTAGAGCATGCAACTAGGAAATGAGATTTTTGACAAAGAGCTAGTGCTAGGGAGGGGCCTGAAGGAAAGCTAACAAGGAGGGAAGGGTTGCCTAGCTTCTCGCCGGCTATGATTGGCCTGGCGTGTATTATAGTGGGGCCATAGCTATGTTTTTTCTGCTGCATGTGGCTTTTGGAAGCCTTCGACAGCCTAGGAGGCCCTGTAACGACCCGGCTACTATGCCGCTACGCTCAAGGAAGAACAAGGAACAACGACGAGCTTCCTTGGAAGCGTCGCAGAAGCTCTTTTCCTACAAAGGGAGTCCTATCAGGCGACAAATTGTCACTGCTTCCTTCAACTCGGTCAAGTTCATGGGGCATTCAAGCCACGCCCCATTTTCAGAGCATGACCAGGGCGGCGGATACCCAACAATGGCACTTCATTCTGCGCCCATATTGCTACTGGGTGTTTGGTGGTAATGAGTGCTCATATCGGCTGCCAGGGCTGCTCTCCTTTCTTGTTACGCGCTCTTTGGCTAGGCTCCTTACTTATGCCATGTTCTGTTCTGAATGCTCTGCTATTCAATTCCATGGCCATGGTTTGCCTTCCATGTCACACAACCAACCAAGACTGTGTGCTATCTACATAAAGAATGTATCTGCTTGATTGTGTGCTGGCGGTCTATGTCAATGGAGTCAGATTAACTTGATCTTCCATTATGCTTTTCCTAGATACCCCTCTTGGGAGGTGGTCTGAACTAGTACTACTTCCCTACTTATACTCACATTTGGGATATGATGTTCTTGGGCACCTACAGATAACTAGATCAACCGGGTCTCAAATGCGACCATCGTCTAGCTTACAGCCAGCGGCACGTCTACGCGGACAAATCAGATTGCATTGTGCGATTCGTGTAAATCTAAGAACCTAAAGACGCATCTCGGCATCACATGTGTGTCGTGTTGGCTGCGCGTTGGCAGCAAACGTGTTCTCCCACTCAATTATTTGCGGAACATCGCCTCTATATCGGGCTATAAGTACAATGTATGTAATTAGTTTACAGCCTATCTGTGTGCTGTCTAGTTGTCCATTGGGAAAGTTAGGATGCATTGGCTTCTAGTTCATCACGTTTTTGTTTACTACTCTATTCGACTACTAAAAATGATATTATGGATCCATCATGGTACGGCTGATAGGATGATAGAAGTGTCCTTGGCTGTTCTATAACCAGTGTTGGGCATGATACATATAATAGTACAGCTAAATATACATTTACAGGTAACCTAGAATCCATAGCCAATCAACAACAGAATTTACTGTTGGTTATAGTTTGGTTGGTACTTATTTCAATGTTTGCATTTTCTTGTTGTCTTTAGAAGTGTAGTTGTATTTAAGGAAACACAACGCTAATTGTTGCCCCGCAGCCAGCCAGCCATATATGGAAGTTACGCTGGTTTCAGGCGTATTTTAAGCTTACGTGGGGAATTCTTGCCTGAGCTGCTTTCATAATTGCGTAGTTGCTAACAGACATCCACAATCGACGATCTTTCTTGCTTCTTACCATCACACACAAAATACCAACATCAAAAATTCATCATTTCCATCTCATTTATACACAATCAACTTTCGAATTGAAACCTCTAGAAAACATGAGCAGGTCTGATCTTGATGTCATCTTGGACATGGGCTTCGAAGAAGCTCGTGCCCAGATTGCTGTCAAGAAGTCAGGTGGCCGTACGTCATAAGATGCCCTGCCTTTGCTTTTTTATCACACCTCGTGCTTCATAGATCACATACTGACCACCACATCTACACTTATAGTCCAGGGTGCCCTTCAATGGCTCGAGGAAAACCAGGATAAGCCGCTTGATCAAGTGCTAAAAGAGCACGAGGAAAGCAAGGCCGAGAAGCCTTCTGAGGGAGATGAATCTGATCCCACTGCCAATTCCCTGGTTTGCAATGAATGCGGAAAACTGTTTAAGAATTCAGATCTTGCTACTTTCCATGCAAACAAATCGTAAGTATAACATTCTACAAATGAACTGAACTCGCCACTAACAGTAATATAGTGGCCATACCGACTTTTCAGAGTCTGTCGAAGTGATCAAGCCTCTAACTGAGGATGAGAAGAAGGCGAAGCTCGAGGAACTTCGTGAGAAGCTGAAGGCCAAGCGGGCACTGAAGGGTGAGGCCGAAAAAGTTGAGCATCAGAAAAACGAGGTAAGTCCCTTATATGTGTTTGTATTGAACGTGGTGTGGAGAGTACATAACTCTAATGCTTTATCTTTAGAGAATCCGTCAGAAGGCTACCCAGGAAACTCAAGATGCAAAGGAAAAGCTTCAGCGCGACGAACAAATTCGTGAAGCCGCTAAGAAGAGACTCGAAAAGGTTGCTGATATCGAGGCCCGGAATCGTGTTCGTGCCAAGATCGAAGCTGATAAAGAGGCTCGTCGTCTCAAGGCCGAGCAGGCAAAGGCTGCCCGCGAAGGCCGCGTCCTCGAGACGCCCGTTGAACAGCCTGCTCCTGTCAAGGCTCCATCTGCCCCCAAGGCGCCTCATAGTGAGGCTCGCCTTCGTATCCAGACACCTGCTGGAAATATCATCAAGACGCTACCTGCGGAAACTACTTTGCTCCAATTAGTTGAACTAGTTCGGTCTGAAAATGGCGCTGAAGTCACTAGCTTCTCGACAACGTTTCCTCGGAAAACATTCGAGCGTTCTGAGTTTAGCAAAACCCTAAAGGATGTCGGGTTTGTACCGAGCGCTTCGATTGTCGCTTGCTAATGCACATTGGAAAACCGCACATTGCTTACATAGAACTCGGCCAGGTTATTAATCCAGCGCCTTTAACCATAAAACACCCTTCTTACTAATGGAGATAACATAAACCTAAATTCCCTTACATACGTGCAAACAGTCGCCTTAACTTATGATTGCGTGTAGCCCACTCGTAAGAATTGCAATAATAGTATGTTCTGTTCATAGCATACAATTGTGATTGACGTCATTTGAGACATGCACAGCGTAGCACTTCAAAGGCAGATGACGATATAGAGTTTTGTCCGTTAATTCTTTTTTGTTCATTCGCATTTTTTTCTTTTAAAATTCCGAACTCCATTGCCGAGAGCAATTCATCATATTTTACCCTATGAGGACCGGCACTCTTGGCTGGCAAATGTTTAGACTGCCAGCCGGAAATGAACAATAACTGTGTAACACCCCAGAGCCATGCAATTGAAGTAAAACCGGAAAGAAGGAAAGAGGAGTAAATACAATTTGGAGAATTTAGTCGAACAGACCGAAGCCCATGTCGTCGTCGGACTCCTCCTTCTCTGTAGGTAAAAGTCAGTAAATGTATCAACAAGAAAGTGAGGGAGCATGGACAGGCATCTACTACTGTGGTAGCGAGCCTATCTATAGCCATGTAGTGGAATATGTTCTTACCCTCCTCCTTAGCCTCCTCAGCAGCCTCCTCAGCGGCACCACCAGCGGCAGCACCACCGGCGGCGGGGGCAGCGGCGGCACCACCACCGGAGCCAACGTTGGTCAGCAGGTCCTTGACGTCCTTGCCCTCAAGAGCCTAGTGGGAAGTTCGGGGTTAGTAAGTTGTCAATGTTGTTGTTGAGTCGAAATCCTCGCGTAGTGTGCTATTAATAGTGGGCTGCGATTCGGTGTGTGCCGTAGAATATGGGATCGTCGATGTGTATTCAAGTGTTGTTGGTCGCATGTCGCAAATTTGGTAGCTGGACTATTTGTGTTGATGAATTTGTCGTCTACGCGAGGATTGTTCGAGTAATATTAGATAGAGTGGTAATGTACCTTAGCGAACAGCTGGGTCCAGATGGGCTCAACATCGGCAACACCAGCGGCGGTGATCAGGGCCTGCAACTTATCGGCCTATTGATTCAGTGTTAGTATGTATGGCGGACTCTATCGCCCGCGCTGTGCTGCGACATCGAATTTGATGTTGAGAATCGTTATATCGATAAATCGTCCGGGGTGATGGCGATGCGCGGGGCATTTTTGTGTTGCGTCGACTTACGGTGATCTCAAGACCCTCATCGGCCAGGATCAGGGCGGCGTACGACGAAGCCAGCTCAGAAGTAGACATTGTGAATGTGAGTCTGTGAAGGGACTTTTGGGTATAACTGCACAGAATGAACAGAGGTGATGATGTCGAAGGGAGTTCTTCAATTTGACATAAGATCAATATTCAGGCACTTTGGAATTACGGGTCCTGCCAATTGGTATCGCTGAGTGCACTAAGAGGGCTGAAACCTACAGCATTTGAACGCACATCACGTGGGGCATCTGATTTGTGCGAAGAATATTTCACGTGACTAATATTATGTCTGACTTGTACACGTGACTCTGCTCATATAGATATGCATTCCAAGCTAGTGCTGGTTCGATTTCTAGTACGGGACTACACTCAACATTCCTACTAGTGGTTTCTTACATCACAAATTGCCACTAGTGCATCACTCAGTTGCATCATACTATACAAATGCGTTAATTTTAGCTGTTTACTTGTATCTCCCAAATCATGAAGAACAAACCAGAAATTTCAAGTAACTCACTCAAGAAAATAGACTGATACTAGTTCTCATAGTATATATCACCACTAATTATAGGTACTCGAAATTTGGCGTGTAACAATGAGGCTCTTGATGCAAAAATGGTCTATTAGTTTGTCTACTAGGGTTAGTTTATCTATAACGTTGATATTGAAACATAACACATGACTCCACTTTCACTACATCAGGAACGGCGGAGAACACACTGGATTGAAGAAGACTGAACTGAACTAGCCTCAAGCAGCCATTTGCTCCCTTAAGCAGAGCAACTGCCACTTTGACAGACACCAAAACCTTAGAACCTAGAACTTGCCTTTGTGTGATTAAAGATTCATCATTACTACAT
Source organism: Davidsoniella neocaledoniae (assembly GCA_009806295.1). NCBI lineage: Eukaryota > Fungi > Ascomycota > Sordariomycetes > Microascales > Ceratocystidaceae > Davidsoniella > Davidsoniella neocaledoniae. The sequence goes on along the minus strand of RHDR01000032.1, from coordinate 58,162 downwards.
ATACATATACACCTGACAGAATAGTAAACAAACTCGCTATAACATCAAAGTATCGGGCATCTCGTAGATTTCCGACCCCATTTATCGACCTGGCCAAGTAGCTTTATTATCTCAAAAAGAACGATTAGTTGCTGCATTCCCAAACGTTCCGCATTTTCGATAACACGCGCCACCATTAATACCGGGGCCTGCTTATTGCGCACTATCATTACAGCCTCGCCTATAAGTGCTCTTAAATTTCTTCTCGCCAACATCGACCATATACAGCTGAGGCTCATTTGAAGCATTGACGATATGGATACACCATCATGCCCTCATCCTGTTGATTCCGAGGAACAGACTATTCTCCAGTCATTGGAAGTCATTCGCGATAAGCTGCTTCTATTGAAGCATGACCGAACCACTTACATCCGGAGTCAAGATGTGTTGCCCTTATATGAGCAGGTGATCGAAGAAGTCCGCAAACTAAACACATCTCGTACTGGGAAAGAAGTATCTCACGAGAATAGAGGTACGTGCCCTTTTCTCATGTCTCGAAATGGTGACTTATCTATGAGGAAAACTTTATTCGCATAACTGTAAGGGCCAAATAGACACTCGCTAACGATACTGTGCACTACAGTCGATCGTGTTCTAGAAAGCTGTTTTCAGCTTATCTCACTATTGTTCATGACAATTGGAAGGAACCATGAAGCGCCAGCTGCATATGCGCTTACTTCTACTATCAAGCGCCTCGTCGATCATCTTACAGAGTCTGATTTAGTGTCTCACAAAGACCTAGAGAGCATTGCGCATACATTAGAAAAGCTCAAGCAGTATATCGAGAATGGACGTGATTCACACGATCCTATTGTCCTGAAGCTTCTGCTGAATAGAGTCAACCTTTGCAAAGATATGCTTAAGACACTCCAGGACAAGCTAGATACACTAGGCGAACCCCTTCCTGCCATTCACGAGAAGTTGATCTCCATTCTGCGCTCCATCTCACTTGCCAACACGCGCACCAAGGTATGGAAAGAGCTTTTTTTACACAGCACAGACAATGGTTTAGTATGTAGTACATTCTAACATCATGCCATTAGTTTTCCACTAGTGAAGTCCACAAGCTTTCCGTGCAACTTGCAGAAATAGACACACTACGAGTCGATGACAATTTCTTGACTGCCGATGGATCTATTGCAGAAGGTAGCGATAAGATATCTTCACTGCTATTCAAATGCATGAAGTGGGCGGAAATCGTCCAGGTCAAGAAGGGTGCTATCCCTGCACCCTTCAAGCCCATTTACAACGATCTTGTGCGTGTAAGATCTGAACTCGATAAGATCTCTATGACCCAAGCGTGGTCACTACGAGAGACCGATCTGTATGATTTTCAACGACTACTAGACAGATACGATGAAAAGCGTGTCGACGGCAACTGGATTGATGTCGATGGTAAACCAGCTGAACTTTATGTTCAAAGAGTACGTATACCTAATCAACATTCAATGTTGGTACCTACAAAATCACTAACTGTGCTCTTAAATTAGACCTTGCTATATCTTCTTCGGAGATGTTATGCCTACATCTACTCACTTATGATTTCTTCAGAGCCTGTTTCCGAAGGTTTACTTCCCGTATACAATCAGCTACAGACCTTGAAGAGATGTCTCATCGAAGTTAAGGAGAACGGTGGTATTAGCAACCCTCGTGATCTCTACCCATACAACATGAAAGTAAGAATATTTTATCACCGATGTTTTGCTAGAATAATACTAACGTCATCTTATAGCTCAACTCTGTTGATAACCAGCGCGTTGATGGTAAGTTTCTCGTCAATGGCGATATTCCTGAAGGCCAAGGGAGTGTCAACGAGTTGCTAGCGGAATGTTTCGACCTCGTATACGAGCTTCGGATGGAGTCCGAAAACGCCGCCGATGAAAAGGCAGAGGCAGAAGAAGAAGCCCGCGAAACTGAGCGCGCCGAAAGGGAAGAACAAGAGGAACGTGAAGAAGCTTTGAAACTCAAGGCTGAGCGTGCTGCGGCTGTATCCCCCCAAGATAAATAATTGAGCAGTGTAACCTCTGGAAGGTTGCCTGTGCGATCTTGTTCTCTCATTTACATTAGATAGATTCATCATTGTATTTCACAGATATTTATTTTAATTAGACTAGAAGCTCAAGTGGTTTGGAAATTATGAGACATGTGCGTAGTGATAAATAAGTACAAGTATATGAACATGAACTACAAGCTTGCTTTATAAACCGGTTACCTAACAGGGATCAATGCAATTTACGGCTCTCTGACGGCGCATTTGAACTAGAATATAGAGATATATTAGCATGCATATACAGATTTAGTGTTGGATTACAGTATGGTAGAGCTTACAGGTAGGATCTGAGCCTAGAGCATGGGAAGTGAGAAGCAGTCCTTCATGTCAGTATTGTTTCTTAGATATAGCAAGGATTAATTGTGACTTACATTTTCCACGTCCCAAACACCACTAGTAGCATAGATGTCCTTACCAAGAAGTTCCTTGACCTCCTCGATAGACGTCGCAACAACAACAAGAGCGCTGCCGTTCATCTTGAGCTTATCATCGGTGGGGACTTCGTCAAGGGTAGCACCGCCCACCTTGATGAACCCAGAGTCCACCTGAGCCTTCAGGTTGGCAAAATGGGTGCTATAATATGATGATATAGTTAGAGATAAGACAAGCTGAGAATATTGATTTGCCAATCCAGGCATAGATGACGTACGGACGGGCAGCAAGACGTTTCTCAAATGCGCCGGGCTTGTCAGGCACAACGCAAAGAAACTCAAACTTGCCTGGAGGAACGGAGACCATTGTTCTAGTATCGATACGGAGGTAGTGGAGACTCGCAGAGGGAAAGCGAGTCAAAGGTCTGATTGAGAGGCGCGATAGCATAAGATCTGTTTTAAAGTAGTAAAGTTCCAATCTATGTGTCAGGAAGCTAGCGGGTATTTATCCTATTGATAAAAGAATCGGTTTAATGCGGGATGAGCCGCTTTAATGTTTCCAACTGACATATGCGGGTCTTTCTCTCTCATTTATGCTAGGGTTATTTCTGGAAAGGCGTGCTACAGATATGGTGGAGATGTCCGCCTCCACAAGGTGCCCCGCATTTAAGATGCTACACATTGGCTAAGTCAAGTTAAAGGCGTACCTTTGATATACATAATAAGATAGACGGTGTTTAAAGTAAACCCAAGGATCAAGCCAAGTCTAGTTGTTGGTTGTCGGACGAATATGATAACATGTACTACGCGACAGAAACCATATAGTTACAAGTACATGTATACATGCATACTAATATGTATATAATATAGGGAGATGCTAGTTCTCATATACAATCACATTAACGACATCTTGAATGTACTGAGAGTATTGACACACTTGTCATATTAATTACAGCATCGTTTCTGTTCATGAGTATATTCACACTTGGAGATTTGACTAGGAACGCTGAAAGGTCGGGCATGGTCCAGACTACTACGTCGCTAACTGGCATTCAGAGGTCAGAGAGTTTGTATGTCGTCATAGACTCTATTCTCGTTAACATTGATGATCTCACAGACTCTTGCAAATTATTCCTTTCACTTGCGGCTGACGAAACTCCAACACTGTTGAACTTTGGAGATCTTCATCAGGAATTGCTCAGCCCATATGACAGTCTGTATCTATTCAAGATGGTTGATCGTCGCAAGGTGAAGCACTATCTCAATATGGTATCTGAGATGGAATCTCACCATGGGATCGAAGATGTAAATCTAGCCTTGCTATATCTAGAAATTTACGTCCAGATTGCCAATAGCCGTGTGGTCACTTACTTGGATCTTGAACAGGCATATCTGCGTATTTCGCTGGCCTCTGGCTTCGGATTACGTTTGGCAAGGGAGTAAAAGATGGACGAAGGCTTTCGCAAGGTCTGATGAGAAGAGCCGATGATGGCAGAGGTGGCAAAGAGTGTATTTGATAATATATGCTTGATAATGATAATGACCCCACATGGCTGATACCCTTATAATAATTACACATAAGATATCTCTATCACGATGCACACAATAATAAAATTACGAGTTCACAATTTTACACTTCATAAGTTTGGTAGAGAAGGGGGAAGTAATGATAGAATATAATTCAGTGTAAGGAACAGTCAGACAAAACCATGCACTGATAATTAGAGTTTAGGTTTCGCCTGCTTTGACATTTCCTCCGCCACAATACGGCGCTGAATCTTTCCAGTGGCCGTCTTGGGCATAACATCAGTGAAGAAAACCTAATATATAAGTTAGCATTATTGTATTAAGTTTTTGTTTACATCACGAGTGTGATTGCACCGGAAAAGATTATTTTCTGATAGATAACCACTGACCTTCTTAGGAGTTTTGAATTTGGCCAGACGCTCAGAGACCCATGATTTAATACTTGCTTGGTCTACCGATTGTCCAGACTTGAGAACAATAGCCACGCCGATATCTTGGCCATACATGTCATCCGGAATAGCGAAACTGACCGCTTCAGAAACGGCCGGATGACGGGTAAGAACATTGTCAAGCTCGATTGGTGAAATCTTCTCTCCACCCTTGTTGATCAGCTCCTTGATACGACCGGTGATGATGATATAGCCATCTTCATCCTTCTTGCCTTGATCACCAGTACGAAAGAACCCATTCTTTGCGAATGCAGTAGCATTAGCCGATGGGTTGTTAAGGTATCCGGACGTGACGTTCTCGCCCTTGATGCAGATTTCTCCTTCAGAACCCTGGGGCATCTCATCGCCAGCATCATTGAGGATCTTGATCTCAACACCCTGGCCGACACCAACAGAGCCCGGCTTGCGCTTTGCGGATGGTAGCGGGTTCGACGTCATTTGATGAGATGCTTCAGTCATGGCATACGCCTCGAGGACGGGTGCTTTCAGTGCCTTTTCAAGCTGTGCGAATACAGTGGGCGAAAGAGGCGATGAGCAAGAGCGGATGAATCGGATCTTGGGCACGGGAGACGGAAGCGGGTTCTTGAGTAGAATTTGGTGAATCGTGGGCACCGCGGTATACCAGTTGGCTTTGTGGGTAATGAAGTCCATCCAGAAATCGGAAGCTGAGAACTTCGGGGGCACTACGAGCGAGCCTCCGGTTGATAGAGGCGCCATAAGGCCACACAGAAGGCCGTGTACATGAAAAAGTGGCATTACCAGCATTGTACGGTCAGCGCTAGTAAGCTCATAAGTATTCTTGATATTAGCTGCCAATAAGCTCACGTTAGTAACATAGGTCAAGACTAAGGTGTTTACGATGCTTATATGGTAGTAGTGCTAGCCACTTACACATTGTGCGGGTTAGGTTGCGGTGCGTAAGAGGGACCTAGTGTATATTATTATTAGATACGCTGCAGCTCTCGGTCTCGGGTATATGATAGTATCGAATCCCGAGGAAAAGGACGAGTTATACTCACCACCTTGGGTCGTGATGTGGTACCGCTAAGGTAATATACATGTTAGCCTTTTTACTGACTACTTGTGTCGTTGCGGTGGCTCACCTAGTATGCAGAACAAGGGCAATATCGTCTGGCTTGGCAGTGAGAAGAGCACTCCTCTTGCCCTTCAACTTTCCAGCTTCCTTGAGATCGAGAACAACCTTGCCCTTCTCGGCATCCCAGAAGCATTCAGCAATGGCCGCATTAAACTTCTGGGCGGCCTTAACTGCCGGAGCACCAGAAGTAAAAGCTCCGCGCGGGACTAGGACCAGATCAGATTTGACATCCTCAATATAGAACTCAAACTCGGCTTGTTTATAGTTTGGGTTCAATGGCGCAGCAATGGCGCTTTGCCATGCGCTAGCTTCGAAAGACACGATAAACTCGTAGCTGTTAATGAGCGCAATAGATACAAATGACCCGTGGCCGATGCCGATGTCAGCCAGCTGCTGTTGGAAGGTGGTCGTGTCGGATATGAGCTTCGTATAAGTAGCCTGAAGGGGCTTCGTCTTGGAAGGGATGATGACGGCTACAGCATCTGGAGAGCCTTGGATGGCGGTCTTGAGGGTCAACGGGCCGCTCATTTTTTGACGAGGTTAGTGCGTCACGGAAAAATCGATATTGAAGTTTTGATTATGACGTGATAAGGAAAGATCAGGATTCAGTTGGAAAAATACGATTTGAAAGTAAATGAGAAGATGAGAAAAACAAAATATAGTTCTACATATGTATATCAAAGCGCGATGACAATGCGCTACTATAATCAAGGCAACTTCTATGAAAGCAAATGTTACATACGTTGAGGTATATTTTGGCAGGACATAGTAAGGTAAGTAAGTGCTTGTCCCGACAACCGTCCGATCAACGGATTATCAAGAAGTTATTGCAAACTGTTGACCTACTTTGGTAGAAAGATGGCGCAACATGTGACGGCTTTATGGCGAGCAATGTTACATTACCAGGAGATAACGTGTACGAGTGCAGGGGTTCTGCAAGTAGCGGCTCGCTTCAGTGCTGGATTTCACTTTAGGGATTCCTTTATTACTGGGTTTATGATGGCACCATGAGGAAAAAAAGCTGGGGTAATCAAAAAATGCTTACTTAGCAACATATCACGTGACCTAAACTGGTCTTGGTGTGTTAAGTCACGTGACCGTCAATTTTTTGAAGAAACAAAACCTCTGGTAAGCACAAGAATCACAAGTTGAAATACAACAGGCTTCGATGGCGCAGTGGTAGCGCAGTGGTCTCATATTCATGAGGAGCCTGATTTCATAAGTATCTCAATATCCTCTGGATAATGCCATCCAAAGGTCGTGAGTTCGACCCTCACTCGGAGCAGTCTTTTTGGCCAGCCCGCTTACGGGCTGATATAACCCTTATTCCGCCATACCATCCCTAGATATACACTTCTCCCACTCTTATCGGTAGTGTACATGGATTGCTACCCGATGAGTTAGTGCCTTTCTTTACCTATTTGAATTCATCGCTCCAAGTGTCTAAAATTCAAAGTCATCTTTCTGACTGACTTTCATATCTTTCAGCAAAACAGATCATCTAAAAAGAAATCATATCTTCACTCACTGTTTTGATATATCGTCCCTCCCCCTTTTTACCCCTCTATTTTTTTTTGTAATTTATATCTCACTCCCTGGCGTCTTTTCTCAGGTTTTCTAGCCTTCACGCTTACTCTGATACTAAAGGGTCACATTTGACTTATCTTGTCCTCGTTGGGGAATCGCCGGACTTCCAATCTCGCTCCTTTTGTATAACGTTGAAGAACGCTATAGATCTTGTGATCTCTGCTATCTGATTTTCAACAACTTCGGACAATATCACATAGTAGAAATAGCACTTATGGCGTCTATTATCTCTAATCCGCAGTCAGGACCAGAAACGTCCACTGCTGTAGTTAAACAAAATACAACCGAGGCTAAGCAAGTCAGTGTCCCAACTTTGGGTACAGATCCAACAGAATTTCTCGAATCTGCAACTTCTGCTATCAGTTCGGCCTTCCGCTTACTGAGTTCATTCGATGACATGACGGAGATTCTCATGGCCACGGCAACAGCCCAGAACGCTGAAATGGCTCGGAACCTAGCAACAGCGCCAGCACCGGCACCAGAGCCCGAGACTTTGGTTCCTAGAACAAATCTCTCTATGTCTGACCGAACAGCTCGTCAACATTTGATGGGCTTTCGCCCAGGGTCAGTCTATCTTATCGTGTCGTCGCCTACATATAAACCACTTGGCTCTCAGCAACCAAGGCCAATGGCTAAGCGTTGGCACTGGAGTTTCTACTGCCATCTCGGCGAGAAGGGCGGCTGCTTTTACCACATCAAGCGTGTGGAAGCACCCCCAACGACAGAACAAGATGCCAATTCCAAGACAAGCGCAACCTTTTTCGATGCCGATATGGATGCTCCCGTTGTTAATGGTTGGCGATTCGAAACCATGTCCGTAGTCAACGTGCTCAACTCGGTCCCGATAGTATGTGCAGTCAAGATTGCGTTGTTAGACCAGGAACTTCGGTCAGAGTTGGGCGGTCGCATTGCACAAGTGCCCTTGAGACCCTCTGTCAGCGGCATTGGGTGTGACGGCAATGATAGCACAGAAGAGGGCATCAGCAGCTGTAGTTGGGTGCTGACGGCACTGTATGATTTGAATCAAGAGGGCTGGATTTCTATCAAGCCTTCGTCTCTTGTTGAGGATATCTACAACGAAGTAGTCGAGATTGCTGTTCGAGCTGAACAAGTCGATGCACCTCTTGTGCGTGAGAGCCAGTTTGTATGTTATTAGATGCATGATCTGCGTTATCTCATTTTGCTCTTATACGGAGTGTTAGCTTCTATTTTCACTATACTATGTGCTACCAGCACTTATTTTATGACATGACTATGAATACTATATCTTACCACCTGCAAAATATCGATGTGCATAATGGAATGAATAGTCAGCAGTGATTAATCGATGCGAAATACAAGTTCAAAACTACTAATTAATTGATTAAAAATGAAATGTATGTACATATGTAGCGATCTAGGGTTGATTGAATTTCACAGCTCCTATTAAAAGCTGTGAGCAATTGCATTTATTTCTCTGTTGTCATGCAGCCTTGCCTAGTTAACTTCTCACGAGGCTGTGAGACTTTTTTTTTTTTTACTAAATTGAAGCAACAAAATTTATCAAAACACACCTAAAGCTAGTGAACTTATCGAATGGTTTGATTTATACACGTATATAATTTCAACACCTTCTACTTTGAACCTTGTAACGCTTGAAAATCAGTGGATTCAACTGAGCTTTGAGTATGCAAGACCAAACAACTCCTCAAAGCACACGACTTTCGCTATATGAAAACCTACTTGATTCTGCAGATAATAGATCTCATACGTCGAACAATGGAGAGCCTAGTACTACTGGAAACCAATCTGACGGCGTAAATAGCAGTAGTGGCGCTGTTCGTAAATCACATATCAACCCTGGTATGTTGAAGCTTTCTTGATGCTCTACTCCTCCATATTCTAACATCATCATACAATAGCTCTACGTTTCCAGCCAACGCGCCGTGCTGCGCCAACCAAGCCGAAACCAAAAGGCACCTTTGCCAAGTTACAGACGTCTACTGCAGCCCCCAAACCCGAATCAGGAGCTTCAGCCGATTCCACGGGCGTGCCATCAATCGTTGAGCCGGTGCCAGCACCTACAAAGAGTCGCATAACCGACTGGGCACCAACAGAAGAGGACGAGTGGATTTACGGGACAGGTGAAAAGCGCCAACGTGGCGGACGCAAGAACAAAAATAAGGGAAAATCACATGATAATTTCCATACGGACTGGCAAGACATCTATGACCCATCTCGGCCAACAAATGTCGACGAGTACATCCGCAGTGACGAGTACTTGGACGAAATGTCTGAGTGGAACGCTATACTTAGAAGCCATCGCAGAGACCAAAATCGTCAAGCATCTCGGAGATCGAGTGAAAGCCATGATTCAGACGATAGACAGCCTATTGCACAGACTAGTGGATCAGCAACGTTCGCACCGCCACCTGGCCTCAACTTTGCTCCGCCTACGGATAAACCTCAGAGATTGGCTACCGATGAGGATACTCTCGACCTATCTGGTGATGCTATCTATGCTCGTCGTATCGCCATGTTGCAGCAAGCAGCCGCCCCTGCGTCTACCGGTGTTGTCGCCTCTAGTGCACCGGTACGCTATGTTTCTGGCCAAGATCAAGACTCTACGAATGAAACAAGCCATAGAAACTATGAAGACGACGGCAGTGCAGAGGAAGACTGGGAAGATCGCGAGCGTCCGTCCTTTGGACTAGGTGCTGGCAAAGAAGGATCTTCTGGTTCCGGGCCCAGCTCAAATCGGCCTGGACAATCGGGCTTTGCCGGCCGGATCATGTCAAAGTATGGCTGGAAGAAAGGCTCTGGTCTTGGTGCTGATTCGGATGGTATCACTAGTGCATTGGGTGTCAAGGTTGACAAGCGTAGACGCCGACCGGATGTTGAAGGTGGCGGCTGGGCAGAACCTGTACGCACGCGTATCATAGGTGGACAGAGAAAGGATGAAGTTGATGGCAAGCCGTGCGGAATGAGCGAGGTAGTCATCCTAAGGGGTATGCTTCATGGGATGCAAAATATCAAGGCTGAGATCGAAGCTGGCCTAGCACAGGAAATTGGAGAAGAATGTGGTGAAAAGGTAAACATAACTAATTATCCTATGTTGTCATATGTCTGTCTATTGGTCGGTTTCTTACATCACATCTATAGTATGGCCGAGTTGAACGATTACATATCGATCAAGACTCACGGCAGGTTTTTATCAAGTTCACTGATCAGATATCAGCCCTCCGCGTAAGTTTATTACTCTCTAATCACTATTTACATTCAGTATAACTAACTTTATCAAATTTCAGGCTATCAACGAACTCCAGGGACGCCTCTTTAACGGTAGCGCAATATCTGCGGCATATTTCGATGTCGATAAATTCGAATCCGGCAACTACATATAGACACTATACATCAATAGGGACACGGATGTTGTATGGTCCATTATATAGTCTTCTTCTCAACAACAGTCCTGTACATTATCTCCTGTAACCAAGACGCTCTGATTTGTGCTTTGAATTGATACAGCTACATCTAAACCAGGATTAGCAGTGAAGAAGTTCGCAGGTTTTAAGCCTACGGTCATCTTCTCGTTAGGCATGACTGGCCAATCCTCGATTCTTGGATTATGGGTAGATCCAAACGTATGCCACAAGACGATGTCTTTGTTTCTCACAGTAGAGGCATCTATCCCCTCCTCTTGTCTTTTAGAAATAGCTGAGGCTATGCCATCGCCACCCGTAGATTGCATCGTGAACGTTCCAGCGGGGAACAGCTCGTCATCTTGATAGCGAGTGACCCAGACAGCGTGCTGGGCGAACTCTGAGCGCTTTGCGTGGAACGAGGTAGGGTGGGCGAGCAGCATTTGGCTGTAAAATGGGAGCAACTTAAAACCAACTGGAGTGCCTGTGATAGGGTTGATTTGGTTTTCATTGATGATCTTGAAGACACGGGCCTTGGTATGATCGAGATCCAGACCTTGCTCGGTATCAATGATGGTTGACGTTGTTGTATAGCCAACACCAAAGGGATTGTGTATGTTGGGATCATCGAGCGGCATAGCAGATGATTCCTCAACCATTAGAGAGTTGTCTGGGCCATCAACCATAGGATCTATACGTAGACAGAACAGATGCTGGTGGTAAGGAGCTAGTGTTCCAGGGCTGACCAAAATTCCATACGGTGGGACTTTGTCGCCAATCGCTAGTGGTGCCGTCGATAAAATGCCGGTCGCGCGTACTTCATAGTGAATCGATGCGTCTTGGCCGAAATGGAAGGCGAAGATATACTCGTAGTTGCTGACAGTGATGATAGTTTGCAGAACCAATATCCGCGAGCGGACTACGACGGCATTTCCCGAGCGGAAACTTGTGTGTTTCCACAGAATTCCATCATCCTGCTCGTGACAACACACCACATTCGGCATCTTCAACGGCTCGCCTTCAGCTGTGACATGCCAGCCGTCGAAATACTTGATATGGCCTAGACAGTCACAACCTAACTGCAGGTTGTTTGCATTGATTCCAGCACCATCACAACCAAGATCGAAAGCAGCCTTTCGCGGATACGGGCACCGAGGGTCGGCATATGGCACGAACATCTCAGCTAGTGCAAGGCGATAAAACAAAGGCCGGCCATCATAGCGAATGTCGTGAAGCGTCATGCCTTCACGATAGTTGAAACCGACGCGGAATGTCCATTTCTCCCATTCTACGGCGTTGCTGTCGGCAAAAGTGCGGAATGACGGGCCATCAGGTTGTACTACGCGGTACGGCTTGGTAGTAGTTCGGGGCGGTGGGCGTAGATCCGGGTGATATTCAATGTCGGCCGAATGAGTTAGGCGTGGATCGAATTGCTTGGTGGTGGTATGTAGGCGGTCATGCTCTCCAGACGGTAGGTATAAGACATTAGTGACTTTGAGGTCCTCGGACACCTCAGCGCAAAGTTCCAATGGATAAGCATAGTAATTGGTGTCCGGGTGCGAGATGCGGCGTAGATAGAACCAACACTAGGGTATTGACTAGGGTTAGCATATGGACTGGTACATTCGAACTTGGATTATAGCCTACCATAGTAGTCCGCTTACTGACATCGTTGAGACCGTCAGTTGAGTATTCCCACGGCTCAACAACGACTGCCGATCCCTCGGGCAGCTTGATCTTGCGGATCTCAGCCTGAACCCGTGAGTCAGCCAGACAAGCCTCCTGGACTCGGCCCATAAACTCAGCATCGATATACGAATGCTTGCCAATCTTGTGTTCCTTGTAGACCACCTTCTGAGCATCTAGATCGACTCGGAACTCGAATAGCTGGTTCTCCTCGCCATTCTTGGTGATCGTATGAACACGGGCTGTACGGGCTGGCCGCCGCAAAGCCAGCTCGGTGGTCTGGCTGCCATTGGCTGCGACGGCGTCTAGGAAAGGTAGCAGCTCGTGTTTTGGTGGCTCGTAGAGTGTGGCTACACGGAAAATCAGGTCGGCATTGGCCGGGAACTGTTTTCTCACGATAGATGTTGCCTATTGTTGGAGTAAGTTAGAATCATTGGTATCATTGTATCAGCTGATCACTAAGACTGACACTGGAAATCTCATTCGGTGTGAGAGGCTCGAGAGGATGACAAGGCGGCATCTCTATAAATGACACTTTTAAGAAATTAGCTCGAGGTATGAGTCCATATGCTCTGTTGTAAAAAGCTAAGAATTGAGAATATTAGATCAGACGTCAACTTGGTCTATGGCCCACCAAATCCAAAATTTAATCCAAAAAAGTTATATTTTATTTGCTCTATTTTAGGCTTGGCAATTATGCCTAATTAAGCTTAACAACATAAAGATTTACTCGCTATGTCCTCATTGAAGCAGCTGTCATTCTTATATTTGTGCTGTTCTAGTCTATCTAGTGATATGCAATCAGCCGACTCTGCAAACCAATTTGAAGGATATTGCGATATCTCACGCAAAAAGCTTCCGGGCTCGCTTATCCACGATATTTTCAAACTCAGTCACGCCACCGGCTAGTTCCGACATTTTTCCCGCATGTAAGCGAAAGATACTTCGCCGTCTTTGGCCCTCTCCTTCATCATCATCTTGGTCTTCTTCTTCATCGTCAAAAGCATCTTCCTCGCCTAGATTCTGGCCTTTCGCCTCTATCACGCCTCTCGTGAACCAGCGATCGTGGCTAACCAGAATGATCGCACCGGGCCATTGCCGCAGACTGTGCCGTAGTGCAGAAACGCTCTCGTAGTCCAGATGTGTCGTGACTTCGTCAAGAAGCAGACAGTGTGGCTGACGCCATATTAGCCGTGCCAGTTCACAACGCACCAGTTGGCCGCCGGAGAGTTTGCTTAAGGGAACATCCGATACTGTACTACCTTTGAGGCCCATGCCGGCCATCATGGCCCGGATTCGGCCCTCGTCGAGTCGGGAGTCTTGTGCCGCTGAACTCGCGTTAACTTCACGCATGATCAGTTCCAGTGCCGTCAAGCCCGGCTCTGTGATTCCTAGCGCCTGCAAATTCTCAACTGCGTGCTGCGAATAATACGCAAGTTTTAGTCTAGGATGGCGTTCATAGGTGCCTGTTCTAGGCACCATCTCGCCGGCCAATACCTTGATTAGACTTGTCTTTCCGGCTCCGTTCAACCCTAGGATACCGATACGGTCACCCAGACGAACCGACAGAGATATTCCATGAAGTACATTATTTTGTCTGGTGTATCCAACCGAAACTTTCTCTAGTGCTAGCAACGCCCCAGGAAATCGCAGGTCATCCGCTGGATCTGGCAGAGCCATGGTCACGGATTCCATATCAGCTGGAACTTCGATCTCTGCACGCTTCGCGGTATGGTAGCCGCCAAGGTCACGATTTAGTTTGAACCGGCCACCACGTGCGTTCACACTCATGCCCAATCTGTCGTCGATGCGCTTCTGACGAGACTTGGCCTGACGCAACCGATTCGTGTCTCCCGATGCGTGGCCGGCACGTATATTGGCCGTGATGGTGGCTTGCATGTGTGCCCGCTGGCGATCTTGAGCTGCTTTCATGTCCAGCAGCCACAGACGACGCTCTTCACTGGACGCTTCATATGTAGGCAGGTTTCCATGAAACGCGACGATGGCGTGGTCCTTGAGAATGAGCAGGTCCGAGCATATAGATATGAAGGCTCGGTCGTGAGAAACGAGAACTATGGTCGGTGGCACGGACTCGGTGCTGGTTTCTTCGTTGAGTGAAATAAGATAACGCTGCAGCCACATAATTCCCAAGAGATCGAGATAGTTGGTTGGTTCATCGAGTATCAGAATATCGACATCCTGTATAAGAGCAGCTGCCAACGCCACTCGCATCTTCCAGCCACCAGACATTTTCGAGACCGGTTGATCCATTTGGCTCTCGTTGAACCCGAGTCCCTTGAGTACATCCTTAGCTAACTTTTCCAAACGTGTATGACGAGCAGGTTCGATTTGAAGTTGGAGTTCCGATAGCAAAAGTGCGGCATCTTGGACATCAGTCTCTAGATCCTCGGGGGCGATATCGGCGGCATCCTGTGCAAGACTATTTGGTTGGTTAGAACAAGTTGGCAAGACTGACTCTAAGTAGGCCAAGATTCGGACTTGTGTGCTTACAGTTCTTCACTGGTAGCTACTTCTCGTTCTGTTTCAACTAGCGTTCGCCGCGCTTTCGAACCACGGGCACCGCTCCGGAGCTTTGCATCTTTAGCGTGACGGAAAAGCTTTTCCTTCAGATGATCATGGCGGATCTGCCGTAGGGAATGGCTGATCTTGGTATTCTCGTTGCTACTAAAAGCCTCAGACAACACTATGTACATGTGTCAGCATTAGATATCGTTATTGTCAACCAAGTTCATTATCAAGAGGAACATACATTGGATCTCCTTCTCGATATCACGTCGGGTGGTCACCATCTCTATGATCTCATTGATTACAGATTGTTTGTTCGTCGATGTCGTTGCCTCGTTGAAAGGTCGGCTCAGTGTTATCTCGGACTGCTGTAAGATGCCAATGCGCGTATCTTCTGGAATCCCCGGTATGAGCTTTTCAGAGATAGCTCGAAGAAGTGCTACAAATTTTCTTGTCAGTCAATGATATCTCGCGAATATCCCCCGTTTTCTAGTCAACAAGAAGGAGAAGTGCGAATGTCCCATAATGTACTCACTTGATTTGCCAGACCCATTGCGTCCATGGAGAGCGTAGATACGGCCAGCTTCTAATTTCAGCTTTGCCTGTGTCAAGATTTCCAAACCTTCTGCACGAAACTTTCCTTTGGGGCGGCTTCTAGCAAAAGAATCGGTATCTTCCGGTAAGATCGTTATACATAGTCCGTCGATGTCGAGCTATTCAGGGTACCAGAAGTCTTCAGTATAGTTTCACACACATAACAGGCCATATCTCTTACCTCTCGTCTACTACGAGTTTCAATATTGAAGCGGGTTTGGGTGCAAGAACACTGAATCGTAGCTTGGGCTTGAGTATACATGACGTTAAGCTTCTTTTTCGTATCGAGTCTGCCTGGTAAACTGTGGTGAACAACATGAAATAGAGAACATGTCTATAGATTATTTACAAGATTATATATATAGCAATTTGTTCTTAAAAATCTCAAAAATAACAAGTGAATATTGAAAATTCGCTAATGTTGATGATAGATGTCGACTCATCGCCGAATTAGGAAACATACGTTACCCGATTCTGAATTAGACAGGCTTGGCTTGCTAGTCTTGAGATTGATAGATATTTCCCACATATAACATTGCTCCAGGTGTCCTTTGATCAAAATGATGTGTATTTTTGTCGTTTAGTCAAGTTGTATCTTATGTGAATAATATCGACATCACTCACGAAATATCCGTTTCTGGTTAGGTCAAAGCACAGCATTTTAACAATGGGATTGATTGACTTATTTGCCTTCACATAATCTTGAAACAGACTTCAATTGTTCTTTTAGTTTTTTGATTATACAAATACTTTGTCAAGTTCTATTAAAAACACACTAAAAGGAAATAAAGCTTAAAGATATCAGTGATTCTACCCTCAAGGGCAAATCATACGGAGAGAAAAGAACAGGGACGAAAAGAAGTTGGAAAAGGAAACCAAATAAAAAGCTCATTCAAGAACTAAAAGAGCATCAACCATCCACAATAACATGGGAAAACAATACAGCGCTCGTCGTGTTCTTCGTATACGGTGTGATAGAGGCGTGCCACGGCAGCTGGGAAAGGAAAAACAGATAGATATGGTTTGAGGAAGAGGACGTCGATATTATAATGTTTGAGTAGGCCACTGCACCAAAGCACGCATTGTCAAGTGCAAATAACAATAAACAATTCACAATTTGGAAACTGAGGAACAGCAGCTTTTCTCATGCAAAGCTCGAGGTATTTTGTAAAAGAAAAAAAAGACATAAAGGCAAAAGGGAATATAAAAAAGATATGGAGCATTCAGAACGCCACCACGCAACCATAATTATCCGTTAATACAAGCACCATCCCCATTGACAATTATTGCGCTCAACATTTACCTCTCCACGCCAATCTACAACTCGACAGTTCCTCTTCAACAGCAAACAGTTTAAATTTACAGAAGGGCAGCAGCGGCCAGAACAACAGCGGAGACCATCATGGCGTTGGAGCCAGAGATGGCGACACCAGCAGAGTCGGAGTCAGAGCTGGAGCTGGAGCTTGAGCTGGAACCAGAGCTGGAAGAGGTGGAGCTGGAAGTGCAAGTGAACTTGCCCTGGATCTCACCGCCGGAGGAGAGCTTCTTCAGGGTGGTGCAAGAGCTAGAGACGTCGGAAGTAGAGGTCAGGGAGAAGGTACCCTTGACATCGTTCAGCTCGGGGAATTCAACACTATAACAGGCATTAGTGTATGGACTTAATTTACAAGTGCAACATGGTATTAACTTACTCAGTGAAGTTACCGCTGAGGGTGACAGCACCGCTGACCTTGGTCAGGGCACCGAAGCCATCGATGACATTCAGCTCTGGGTTGCCGGTGATGGACAGACCACCGCCGATGGTAGTAAGAGCAGATAGGGTGACGTTAGACAGAGCATCGTTGTCCTCGATGGAGACGGACTCGCCGACGGTGGCCAGCTTAGGGGCGGAGATGGTCTCCAGGTTGGTGTTGTTGGAGAACGAGACGCTATCGGTGACCTCCTCGAGCAGAGGAACGGAGAACGAGGAGACAGCGCGAACATCAATAGAACCAGCCAGCGTCAGGTTTGTCAGAGAGACGTTCAGGTTCTCGCCGTTGGAGGAGATGATCAGAGCAGTGGTGATGTTGTTCAGGCCAGTGGACCAGGTCTTCAGGTTCTTGTTGTTGTCAATCTGGAAGGTCTCGACAGAAACCAGATCCATACCCTCCAGGGAGGAAATGAAGGTGTTGGAGATACGGATGCTAGTGACAGTGGTGACACCGCTGGTACCGAAGTTAACAGTGTCCAGAGTGGGCAGAGCAATCCATGTCAGTGTTCCAACATCGCGCAGGTTGGGGAAGTTGATGGACTCCAGAATCTGGACCTCGTTTAGCTCGAAGGTACCGCCAATCTTCTCGATGGAAGAGGAAGACAGACCAGTCAGCTGAGTAGCGTTGTTGATGATCAGATCACCCTCAATGGACTCAGGACCAGAGATGGTGACGGAGCCGGCAACATCGGTGGCGAAGGCAATGGAACCAGAGACAGTGCTGCAAGAAATGGAAGCAGCAGCTGAGGCGGTGATGGTGTAGGTGGCAGACTCGTCATCGCAGTCGATATCATCGGCTATACCAAAAGGGTTAGCATGAGAGACTATAATTGAGGTAGTTGGTGTCTAGTAAAGTACGTACCAAAGACTGAGCGAGAGAAGATAGCCGCAGCAGCGGCAGCAAACTTGATGGCGTGCATTATGAACTGTGGATGTTAGTTTGTGATTATGAGATGACGATTATGGTCACTATATTAGAAGATGTAGTGGGTGATTGATGTTAGATAAAGGGCGAGTGTTGCGATCAACGGCTGCTCGGATGTCGATGGCGAAGTAGGAAAAAATAAAAGGAGAAAATGAAAATTAAGTAGAGAGATAATTTTATTTGCAGATATGCAAATTAGGTTCAGTTTGTTTGACGCGTTATATTAGGAAGCAGCGTGTAAGGAGGTATCCACACTGTCCAGCTGTGGTAGTTTCCGTCCTTTGCCAAATATAAGATGTATAGTTGGAAAATGTTGATTGACGGCACGCGTGCTGTTATTATATGGGTGTTGATAGTTGATAAGGCGAGAAATTATTCAGTGGTAAGAGATGTCGTAGTCGATGATGGCGATTCGAACATTGAAATAGACCCGAGCAAGAGGTTGAAATAGCAACTCAGAATATGTGTTTAGGGAAAGGGGCACGTAGATGCAGGATGTGCAGTTTACGTCTCATGTGTGTATGGCGATCCTCGAGCAATGTGATTGTGCTTACCTTGTCTTTAAAAATAGTCTTGGGTCCTAACGGATATTATGGTCGTCTTCCGAAGTAATGGAAGGTGACGGTAAAGATGGTACGAAGAAGAAGAACGAAGTCGAAGAAGAAAAGTCTTGTAAGTTAACGAGAGTATGGAAGAGAAGATATAAAAGAAAAAGATGAAGACCAAGGAGGGAGTGAGAAGCCTCTAAACAACGGGGTGAGAAGAGAAGAAGGAGAAGAAAAAAAAGAAAAAGAAGAGCAGATCAGTTCAAAAAGGCAGAAGAGATGGGGGAAGGGGGGCAGATGAAAGAAAACCAGCAACGCCGCTGAACCAGGAACCCAGGCAGCGCAAGCAATAAGGCAAAGCCAAGCAAACGTTCTCTTATTCCTTGCGCAATACTAGCTACATAGGCCCTGCTTGGGTCGAGCAAATCAAGCAATCACAGTGAGTGCATATATATTAGTGCAAAGTGCTACTCAGCATAGCATCATATCGCGGTTGTGAGCGCTGAAGTAATATTACCAGCTTATCGTTGAGTCCCTAAAAAGGCATACGCAGCACCACACACGCCCCTGTTCGTCTGCGACAGGGCCTGTAGCCTAGGCTCGGCGTCGTCTAGTAGCATATTACGCTGCTATATCATAATATTACTAAGTGTGTTCGTGCGCTGCATGTGAAGCAGCTGTTGTAGTCGGTTGAAGCAGGACGCTTTCTATGCAATCAACCCTATGCACCCTATAAAGCTATAACACCCGCTGAAGCCCGTCGTATCGTAGTGGGCGTGCCCATTAAAATATAGTAGACGGGCCAGCCGTGTTCAGGCGGTTCGGGTACCTCTACACCTATATTTCCAGCAGAGGTACCTCTAGTCCACACAAGGTTCAGCCACAACATCGGTGCCCGTGCAGGATCCAATGGATTAGTGTGAAAGGAGGAAGGAGCAGTTGCCGGGGTCAGGCACAAGGGGAAGGGAGGCCAGGGGCTGCAGGTGTGGGTCCAGTAGCCTAGTGGGGTGCCAGCAGGGAAGGTGCGAGATTGGCCCAAATTTCGATTGAGGGCCGATGTTCATTCACTTTTTACTTTTCCAGAGCCTAAAATGAGCGCCAGATGGTGCTAATCTGTTATCTGGTGTCTTTTTGGCATTTTTTTGTGGGTGGTTTCCGCGTTGCTACAGAACAACTGCCTTTGTTTTGTCGATTTGTTTATTTTCCATGTTGTCTGTCTGTTTTTCTATTGCCTGATTCGGTCCGGCACAAACACAAATCCGCTGCAGATTACACTGCATAATGACCTTCTCAGCAGCGCTTTAAAACCCTCAAAACTCAGGGTGTCTAGCGGTCTATCGACCTCTAATCGGTCTAATCAACCTAGGCGTCGTCGTTGTCGTTGCACCTGTCACCGCCGAAATTGGTACTCCTTTTCCGTTTCCTTTCCTTCCGGCTTCCTATGGCTCTTTTGTGCTCTCCTTCTACATAATGTGCTGATATGCTTTACAAAGATATGTACGCTGTGCTGCGATTTAGCGCCTCAGTACTGCAATGTTGGTTAATGCGCGCAAAACTCAGCGCCGCGTTGCATTGTAATGGATTGGAATTGGGATTGGGAGCCATGCAGGTACAAATCGTCAAGGAGGGTGCCAATCGTCCTACTATGTAAAGGCTTTGATTTACTGATCTTTGTTGCCACTGGCTTAAACCCAAATTCAGGCCGTCCACAAACACTTAACTAACCCTTCAATATCTACATAAATTCAATGACCAAATCCACAAAATCAATCCGTTGTTATCGCTACGTACCTCGTGTGCCGCAAAAAATGCCAATGGTCGTTCTAGGAGATGCCGATCGTGAGATTACCATGCCCTTTAGTTCCTACGCCATATCTCTCTAGTTGACTATTCTATCTATATGTACCAGCACTACTAACTACTAATATATTCAGCGATCTCGGCTATGATGTATCTGGCGTAGGTTTTTTCTTGCATTGGCACAAGTTCCCATGGCACCGGAGTCTAAGCCCTTACCTGGCTTCCTCTTGGTTACCTCCCATCTTCCATACATCGTCATAAATCAGCAGTGCCATGGGAGAACAAGCGGAAGACGATCAAATCGAGCTGATGCTTTTTTTTCTTTTTTTTCTTTTTTTTTTTTTTGTTTTTCTTTTTTTTTTTCTTTTATGGAGTCACCTAGGACACGGATGATATATGTAAATAGCGGCTTTAAATTATAGCTTATATCGCGTGTTAGCATGTGAATTAGCGTGTGTTTTTTTCTTCTTCTTAACCCTAGACGCAATATACATATGTGTACATATAATAGCCGTGGCTTGTCAATAATTCAGTCTATCTACGTTGTGGCTCTTAAGCGGCAGCGGCAGTCAGTCAAGCGACTCACAGGCACTATAAAAGATTTTCAGTTGTCAAGTCGCTTCACCCGTCTGATCCTGGTGAGCTCCTGTGCTGTGTTATAGTTTAATATTTATATAGCAGTCCGAGTAAGTCGGCATTAGGCACGGCTTGGCTGTCAATAATGCCTTGCCAAGTGCTACTTGAAAGGAGCATTCCATCACCAAAGAAAGGGCTTCTTAACCAGTCTAGCATGTAATGTAGTTGATATGTGTTTGTACATGTATGTAAGAGACTAACCACCATTAGATACGACTGTGTGAATCAATGCGAGACGCGTTTCAGTGTTTCAATTCACAGCAGATCGTACTACTTCCATTCATTAGCCCGACGCTGAATTGTTTTGTACCCATACAGATACATCATAGACAGATGTACAAATGTGAAATATACATTACACTGAAACTCTACAAGATTTGGATTTAGTCAACAAAAAATGAAAATAAGAGTAATCGCATGTTCTACATGTACTAGTTGTATCTGAACTTGCGTTATCTTGGCACTTCTTTGTTCCCGGTTCTTTTGGCCCTAAAAGCAAGACCATTGTTGTGTCTCCGCATTGGATAAGAAAACATGATTTTCTGCCATGGTAAGTTGTGTATATCGTGCATACATTTATGTTGTCAGAATTGACCGATCTAGACTGCCAGACCTAATGTACATACTCGTGTACAGGTAATCCATCATACAACAATACATACATATCTGCAACAAGTTCGGCGCCACCATGCGTCTGCTGTGACTGGTGAGGCACAATTGGCAGAAGGTAAGAGTACGTCAACCACGCAGAGGACGTATTATTAGTTGTGCTCGCTAATTGAGCTTCTGCTCGATTCTTTATAGTCAAAGCCTGGGAGGCTGAGGCCATGTTTCACGCGATACTGCGGTGTGGCGAATCAAGTAAATCCGTCACAGCCCAACACCTGGGTTCATGAAGGGAGACGAAAAGGAGTTGTTGTTTCTCGAAGATGTGTATCCAATTGTCTTAGAGGGGTCTTTATTGCCATTTCTGTTATGTTCTGTTCCGTTCTGTCTACACATCAAGATTTGGTTGCTGAGCTGGTGATAAA
Organism: Davidsoniella neocaledoniae; assembly: GCA_009806295.1. NCBI lineage: Eukaryota > Fungi > Ascomycota > Sordariomycetes > Microascales > Ceratocystidaceae > Davidsoniella > Davidsoniella neocaledoniae. The sequence goes on along the minus strand of RHDR01000032.1, from coordinate 36,149 downwards.
GATCATCAAGACTCATCAGTAGTGACGCATAGTAATTGTTCCTATTTTGAAATTCCACGGTCAGTCATATGCGGCTCTTGTCAATAAAATAGAGACTTATTGTAACAGAAAGTTTCATGTTGAGATGTTGACTAACTATGTAACTACCACTACTTGTACATACATTTCATATACATAGGGTTAAAGTCTTGTTCCTAAAATCGGACATTGATTTGTCGATGAATACGATAGGTGGGCTTATTGTCTTCTTTTCTTCGTATTGCTGTTTACTACAAGATTGGAGACCACCTACCGAACCGCTGTTTCTCTCCCACCGACAGTATCTTGTTGAGGCTTGAGTAGTGAGGCGGCAGATAGAATAGTGCCAAGAAACAAACCCTCCCATGATGCACAGAGCAAAGGCTTCAAGTGCATCGTAATAAAAGGAGATATTTACGTAGGGTTTTACACATTCAACAACCAGCAGCAATGAAGGACACATGGACAGGCCAGAGAATATGAGAACATGACTGCCGCGTGCTGCATGACGCAGCATCCAATTGTTTCCCCCTCCCCGGTCGTAATATTTTCTGGAACAATCGATTATTTGGAGAAAATAGAGAGAAAACTTATAATTAGAATGAACTAACACGATGTTGATGGTCTCATTATGTTTAGGTTCTCTTGTGTTTGGCAAATATGAACCATACTATCACTAAAAATCCAATAAAAATATCGACAGAGCCTATCTTGAGCCGGGAATAATGACCACGATACAATTATATGATACATAGCTTTTGTCTAGCAAGATACCGAATCTCTGTAGTTGGTTACTTGATCTGCTTTGAAGTGCTGACTCTTCTTCCTCTTGTTATGATCTTCAATATCTTGGTAATTAAACAGCTGCCAGCACATCTTGCAGACGCAGCTTATACCATGTAAGTAGCAGTTGACGCAACAATAGGAAAATCAACATGGAGATATTGCAGGCTCGAGGCTACATGGAGAGTGACGATAACCGGGACGGTTCGTAGTTGATACTATAGCCTGACTTACCATAGCCTACAATCATGGTCTCCTTGGTTGCCATTCGCCTAACTTGGTTATTGGAGTAAAGCAATCAACATAGCCATTGACAACCCCTCAATCGCTACTTGTAATGGTTGCTCATATGCCTTTTCACTCGACGATCTCTCCATCGGGACTCCGAAGCTAGATAGAAGTAAAGAGCTTAAGTGATGCCCTGGCGTCACACGAAAATACATACAATGAAAACAAAAGTTGAGTCCACAAGGCGAAGCCGATCATGTTTCATAGGTTTCCCTGCGTTTTCATTTCTGATATTGACAGTAATGAATTTTTTTCTTTACTTGATCTTAGTTCTTGTAGAGAAAAGTAAAAATTGGACGAACGAATAAAATAGCACTGCCCACTAACCAAACAAGACAAGCAACGAAAAGGAAAAGATAAAAAAGGTTATAATCTGGGCCGCTTGATGTCGTCGTCATCAGAGGCCGGGCCCTCATTCCCTTTATTTTTCTTTTCTTTTTGACGATTTTGCTAAGTATTGCGCTGACCACGATGATCTTTTTCTTTTTTAGCGTCTACACTAGTTTTATTGGTGCCGACCTTGAGAAAATTAGATTCATTGACGTAGTAGTGCATGATACATATTTGCACCAAAAAGTAAGATGAATTGAATACATATCACCAAGTTTTAAAAAGAAGACCTTTTTTTCTCTATATTTTGGCTGTTTGGGAGTAGAATGTAAATAAACAACAAAATGGGGCTGATTTATCCAACCCAAGTAACTATGAATTATCGTTGTGTGTGGCGGTTGAACGCTCGCTCGCTTCCGAGAAGAATTTTATTAGACACGCACCATGATGTTGCCTTATATGAACAAAATCGGCACCGGTCTCTGGCAGAACAAAGAGCTACAAAATTAGCAGCTACTGGATACTGTACTTTTTAGTACATCAAGCTGATGGTAGAGGAACGAGGCAAAAAAAAAAACTGTTGCCGAACGAATCTATGCTAGTATGTAATCGTTGAAGCTATCGAAAAGGGCACTAATACCAAGAAGACATTTCAGCGATTGATTGAAAATTGATAGTTTGGAGGATAGCCAAATAAAAATGCGATGGTGAAAAAAAAACTTGAAAACTTGTTGCACTTCAGCAGCTCAGGCATCATGCGGTTAATCTTAATGGAGATGAATAAACTACAAATTTGTGATCTGAGCACAAACCCGAAAATTCAGTGAAAGCGGTGAAGCACAAGCCCATTTCCGTCTGATCCGTTCCCATTGGTTTTTATTGATCGTAGTCGCTTTCTTCAGAAAAAACACCACGTAAGGGCTTCTTGTAGTTTTTGAGGCCGAGAATAGAATTTTGGAAAGAAAGCTTGATATGGCACGGGACACCGCAATTATACACATGTCAAATAAATGGTGCAGAAATAGAATATATAAAATCTTACCGAAGCTTTAAACCAGCCATCACGGCCCCCTTTGCCTCTTTTGACGCATGGCAGAGCGTCTATGACATCAACTCCTTCCGTGCTTTCTCACGATTTCAGTCTGCTTGCTTGATTTTGCTTCTATCGGGAAAGGCCAGCCCAGCCTCGTCATGGAATGATCGTCACCAGAAGAGCACAAGAGAAAACAAACAAGGCATGCGAATACATGTATGCAAATCAATGTTGCAGCCAACCGAGACTTGTGCTTTAGGGAGGCTGCGGCAAAGCCAGAGATTCTGAAAGAGGCCAAGAGTCTTGTCTTCATAGAAGTCACAAAGCTCTCTATTTCCCATCTTTTTCACCCTTCCCTATCCGTGGTAGGTTATACTACATGATAGTAAACCGGATGGCTTCTTATTGGAATGTAATTGTATACATAGCACCGCCTCTGGAGAGAAAATCTTCCTAGAAAAAGGTCATAAAGCGCTGCAACTAGGCGAGACAACTGGCAATAGATATGCCATATCCCTTTGGGTTCCATTCGCCTCATTCAGAAAGATAAACACACTGTTCTGTTGTGTACACCACGCATTGATCTTCTATACCAAAAACCTGTCTTTGCCTAGGAAAAAGCAAAGATGGTCATCACAGGCTTCTAATTTTTTCAGGAAAAGGACCACCTAAGCATCTGTTATCTGGTCACCAAGTAGACACCCTGCATGTGCACTGATGTTTACTTTTCTACGATGCCAATCTCACTTTATTCAGGGCTTATCGAGACTGACTAGTTCAAGAAGCTAAAATCATTGTAACTCTCATATCATCAATAAACCGGTTTCTTCTGTCTTTTGATATGCGTGTAGGAACTTTGACCTACTGAAAAAGGTCTTTAATTATCAACCGTTTGAAGATGAGCTCGTAAATCTCTCCAGATAGGATTTCACAGCAAATAGATTGGCTTGTTAACTTACATATATGTATATATACACATATGCGAAGAAAAGATATACATATCTAATATTAAGGAACACAGGTATATGAGTAGCTCAAACACCGCATTGTTTATAGGGACTCATAGCATCACCATGACTTCATTACCGCATTCCAGAACGGCGCTATCCCCTTTCATTCCAGTAGACATAACAACTACACGACCGATGACGCCTCCATCTTAACCATGTTTCTCACTCGTTACTTTCCCTAGAAGCCGCATCATGTTGATCGATCTGAAGTGGTGTAGTTTTTCGCTAATATCCCGCTGTTGTATTTGTTTTTATCCGGTCAAGGAAGGTAGATATATATATATACATGACACTTAACTAGCTGTTGTTATAAGTACATATTTATACAGATATATCTTTCACGATTTCCAGCGCCTACTGAGTAGCTTGATTTGCTTTTTGCTACTGCTACTACAAACTCGTTATCTTCCGTTGGTTTGGAGGCTTAGCCAGCCTGCAAATTTCGATAGGGATGGGTTTGTGACCTTCCAATGGCATGTCACGTCCCATTGTATCGCAGTGTTGTCGTTACCACTACAACGCTAATATTCCGCTAACGTGGATATTGATAGTTGTACACTTTACAAAACACAGTGGGTTTTATAGTGGCTTCTACCAGCTCAAAGGGCCTCACATAACATTATCTATTGGCCCCTCTAGTGACATATCGAATAACATAGCGCTCTGTATCATCATAGTATCAATGATTCTCTATTTGTATATAAATACGTCTATGTTTAAGACAGAAATGCTCTCACTTGTTCCTAGTTCTTTCGTACTTTCTTATCCATAGCTTGTTCTACTGTGCCACATATAGATACATCGGGTTATTGTAAGAGGTTGGCAAATATGCATTGTTCGGATGATCTCCTTTTATTGCATTCGTACTTTTATTGTATACCCAGTTCCTACAACCTTACCTTGGTTGCTGATCTAGTTGCTTTCATACGGTATATCATGATTTGAATATGTCACTAACTATGTGCTAGATGACCAGTTCAGTTCATATTCTTTATATTTTCATGATGCTAGTACGTAGTAGAAGCTAGCAAGTGACTAGGCTATCATGATCCTGAAAGCTTGTCTAGTGGCTTCACTACTACGTATTACATATTTGTATTGATCGCGTTTAGTTGCCATCATGGGAAACAGCTAACATCCTAGAGTAGCTTACTATTATCGTTTGACCTCCTATTAGTACATCATATAGATAACGTGTTGTACTAGTAGTATGTTGTTTATACCGCTTATTCTAATGTATCTTTTCAAATATTTCTCTGATCCAATTCAACTACATAGTGTCTCAAACTGGAATACCATTTATCAGGGAATTTACTGGCATTTTTACGCAGTAGAAAGGAACTTGACCCGGCATCAAATCCGGCACTAGGATGAGCGTATTCTAACATGATCAAACTTGTAATATGAAATAGACGTCAAAATTCAAGACTAACTATCTGTAAGCTAACCATTGTTTGTTCCCTTATTCTTTTTACCAGGGGGTAGCATGTGAAGCAATAACAAAATGGATGTGAAATGGGGATCGAAATTCAATACAAATATCAGTAGCGAAAGGGTGTTGCGCAAGCTCTCCTTTTTTTTGTTTCATACTATTCATTTCTAGTATTCTTGATGACATCTACACATCTTGCTTTTTGATATGTATATCATTTTCAACAGAATAGGCTGGTCTAGATTGGATCTTCATGACCCTTCACTAATAGGTCCTCGATTCGTCTGGACTCGCTTCTATTATATTAGAATATGAATGCGAGGAATTATTGAGTAGAGCTGATCGTCTTCTTGCTGGGACTGGGGATAAAGAACTGTCCAGTCCATTTTCTTCTCGCGTTCTTATACACTTGAAAACGAATAGTCTTATATTGCATGTCATTTTTGTCGTTCTCATTCTTCGTTCTTCGTTTACACGTTCGTGTTCATGGTCGTATCTTGTTAGAGAGACCCTGAAGTACGTTTAATCCGACATTCGAACCACACCATACTGTAAGAAAAAACTATAGTAATAATGCTACATATGTAGCATTCGATAAAGTATAGAAATACGGGGGGGGGGGGGGGCATCAACAAGGCTTAGCAATCAAATCCACACAAGAAAACGGCGGCATATAATAAGAGCAGAACGAAGTACATACATATGTATACAAGATGGATATACTCGATTAATAGCGAGATGTTGACAGGTAGGCGAAGCAAACATTAAGTCTATTAAGCCTGTCTGATTTACTACTCTAAGCCTCCGCATGTTCTGTTCCTAGCTACTTAGCTGAGGAACCACCATACTCTGATCTACGGTGAGCTGACAGCGCTAAGCATGAAATCATAGTCGAAAGTCTATTTCGTTGCCTTGGTATTAACCCTAATATATATGAGACTAGTCTGGTGTATATTATCATGAGCTTCACAACATGATAGATAGAAGTTGACTGTTATCATGAGGACATCTCTATGATTTAGTAGACCGTTTCTTCTTCGGCTGAGGTTTAGGTGCGACTTCCATAGATCCAATATCTGTATTCTCTACTCGCCACATGTACCACATGAAAATGCTCCGATATGGACTGAACGGTTCCGAAAGCGCCTTCATATCAGCCTCATTCATGTACTTCCACTTGCCCTTTCCGCTTGTCTTCAGCTTCGATACATCCCGACCCGCTAATGCTGCCATGCCACGTTGAACACCGAGATCGCCCAGTGAACACACATCCGGTCGTCGAAGGGCAAAACAAGCGAACATCTCGACTGACCAGAGTCCCAGACCGCGCACAGCCGTTAGGCGTTCGACTAGCTCGTCATAAGGCGCACGCGCCAGAAACGTCGAAGAGAGCTCACCAGAGACAAATTTCTCGGCGAGCCCGTGTACGTACTCGGCTTTGCGTTGAGAGAGACCGGCGGGACGGAGAGAGTCGATAGCCATTTTGACGACTTGTGACGGGGTAGGGAATGGTTGCGAATGTGCTTCTGGATCACCATCCTCCCCTTCTTGATCTTGGTCATTGTTCGGCTCGGTACCATCGGCCGGATGAAATAGAGCGATAAACTTGCGCTTTATGCTTTTGGCAGCGGCCCCAGACACTTGCTGCGAGATGATACTGCTGACCAAGCTTTCCCATGGATCGATTTTCTCGGCAAGCCCCTCAGGAGAGAAGATACCACAATGGTGCTTTTCTATCAGTGGCTTCATTTTTGGGTCAACTGATATTAGATGCTGGATAGCGTCCTGCAGAAGCGTATCTTTGTTGAAGACATCATGAGATATCATATCCTCTTTGCTTTCGGAATAAGAACTTCTTGCTATGGGCGAAGAGGGAGGAATCACACGCGATGTTTCCGGAGATAGGAGGATAGCTGAAGTCAAGTTTGGGACAGTAATACGGCGTGCGATCGGTGTAATGGGTAATGTTTGAGTCTTTGTACGCTTCCTAGGAGTACTGGGGGCTGACGGCTCCGGAACAGCTGGTGGAGGAGTGACGACTTTTGAAGATTCAGAGCTGGAAGACTCTGTGACATCTGACTTCCGTTTCTTGGTTGACATATTCGCTTTGGACATAGAAGTACCATGCCTTTTAGATGCGACTGGTGGCTTGGGGATTGCTTTTAACGCATGAGATGCGATACGTGCTGAACGGCGTGTTGACATTTTGGCAATTTCTTGAGCGTAATAGTGACTTAAGATGTCGATGTTGGAAATATTGAGATGTTTGTACAATACTTGATTTTATACGCATAATTGTGATAGTTAGGCAGCAGCCGGCGATATTAGACTGTAAGTCCGGGTCCATGATAGGCTAGACGCCAGATTCACGCGATATCACGTGAACTAGCACGTGCCAACATCTGACGGGTTGTTTTCATATGGCGCTGATAGACCATTGTGATTTGTAAACAAGAGAAAACAAAATAATATTAACTGATATCGTGGAATCATAAGACGTATATACTGTAAAACAACCATACCTGAAGATCCTATCCGTAGATATAACGCCAAGACAAAAGCAAAGTAACCCATATTTGCGACTCGACACTTGGTATAGAAATTAGCTCTTGTAAGCATCTACAAATAGCTCTCTCATGCCCTTCAAGAGAAGAGTAAGATCTCGAGTCTCATTGACCTTATCAACGACCTTTTCGATCTTGTCCTTCTCAAGTTTTGGGCGGCAATGTCTGATATCATAGTCTCTGGAAGCTGTTGATAGCTCGAACCAAGCCTCTCGATCCCAGTCCTTTTCATCTATGTGTGAGTACACAAATTTGAGCCGGTCGTCTTTACCGGCGCCCTCAATTCTCAGACCGAGAGTTGATGTCCAAAAGTCGAGCTCCGGGACGTTGAAGCGTGCCTGTGCCTCAATTCGTGCGGCGTGAGCTCGCTGTGCGGCTAAGCGGGAGTCGATCTCTCGCTGGGTCTGTTCAATTTGCTTCTTTAACATGTCGCGCGTTGACAGATGGCGGTCGCGTTGAGCCTCGAGTGAAGCAATGGCATCGTGCATTTCATTTGTCTCAGCGTCTTCTTTCGAGATGCTTTGCTGTAGCGACGACGTTTTGAGTTGTATGATTTCGATATCTTTGCGCTTCATCCGCTGGTCCTCTATATTTAGTGCTCCGATAGTTAGAATATGTGCCGATGATAGAAACATGGAAATAAAAGGGAATTTCAAACCTTGAAGTTCGGCAATGTTCATGCGGAACTGATTGCGCTCTTCTAACACATTCTTGCGACCTTGTTCGATGTAGTTGTCAAATTTGTTTGTAAACCGTGTCATGCGCTCACGGAGATCATCTAGGCCAAAGTTTATATTGGGAAGACTGTCGGCAATAGACGGCGCTGAAGCGGGCGGCAGAAGCGAGCGCGTTGACGCTGACGGATCGAACGCCATTGTAAATGCGCCGGGGACTCTGAAACGGGCAGACGACTTGAGGAAGCGAGACAAAGAGGAAGGAAGAAAGACGGCCTTGTGTTTTTCGAGATACGACAAGATTAATTGGAAATGGCGGGGTAATGTCGGTGGCTTTGGCGATCTGAGAGAGGGACGGAGGGGTCGTTTGGCCGATTTGAAGGGGGATAAATATACTGTTTTTGGCGATTGAAGTGTGTATGCAGTTTCTGGGTTACTAGGCCAACATTTTGGCCTGTGAAAAAGTGTATTATGTCAGCCATAGATAGAAAAAAAAGGTCAGGAACGTCACCAAATGTTTGCGATTTTAGCTTGCTTATCGATTGCCAAAAATATTACAGGCGCAAAGAGCTTCCTTATTTTGCCAGCGCCGCAATTGCAATTTTCATGGTTTTGCTACTTTAGTCGCCCGTCATCTTCTCAACTCTTTGCTCTGCATATCACGAAACACCCCGAAACTATCATGTACACTAACCAGACCATCTCTGTTGGCACTTCTCTCTGACAAATTTCGATACTGATCCCAAATCTGCTGCGCACAGATTCCGGCGCGGGCGTCATGAACTTGCCCATAACCCAGAGTTCTTGGTTCTCACATCTCTCTTCTATTCCCTATGGCTGACCCGCGCGATATTGACGGCCTGAAATATGGCTATCCCGGCAGCATTGTCTATGTCCCCCAGGAAGATAGAAGTCTTGAGAAGTCTGTAGGCGATCTATTCAGCCGTCGTCGAATCATCGACAGTATGTTGTTGTTGTGTCTGAATACTTACCTAGATACCATAAACTGACGTCAGTAATATCAACTCTCTCTAGAACCGGCATTTAGAGTCATATCACCATGGGAGCATTGCTACACTTCTACACAATATCCAAAAACAGTCGACGAATCGAGCTCATACGATGTCAAGCGCGTACAGCGAAGATGGCTCCAAAACGCCCATCCCCAGACATTCGCTGGCGTGGACGCATTGGCTGAACTTTTTCACGCCGAGGCTAGGCCATCAACTCTTAGGGACGATAACCCTGACGATTCTACGTACTTTGAGGTCGGCGAGATTGCGAATGTTTCTTCAGCGAATCGATCCAATGCTACTATTCCGGTAGTGGCCAAAGTTTCTGGTATTGCTGGAGAAATCTTGCACATAATCCGGCTACAAGACATGTGGTTCCAATGGAAGGACTCTCGGGACATATCGATCCGTCTTCGCAATATGAGTCTTCTTGACAAGCAGGAAGAAGTATTTTGGTCACAGAATGCGCTTCCAATCACGGGAATCAAGTTTTTTGTAGACTGTAATTCTCGGCGGAAACGACGTTGGATAGCAGTCCAGAAGCGCTCTAGCACAGTCATACTGCAACCGCAGCATCATGATGTACCTGTCCCAGTCATCAACCATGGGGAGTCTCTAGGAAAGCCTTCGAGAATCGATCCACGTCCCATATTGACTATCACAACTCAGCAAACAGGTGGCCGTGCCCACTCTGATATGGCCTTTGCTCCAAGCAATGACAAATCTAGAGCTCGACTGGCACTTATTGACGAGATGGGATATTGGACTATTTGGGATATCCGGGGTTCGACTACCGTGGCGTCGACCACAACACGAGTCTCCATGACAGTATGCGGTCAGATCAATGAGGGTATACTTCCTAGTCTGTCGGATCCTATCCGCTTTCCCGCCGAGCAATATGGGATATTGTTTAGAAGTATCTCTGACTCCTCAAGTCAAAATTCCCTACTATTCATCTGGAATGATACAAAAGTAACTGCGTACAATCTCGACCAGAACTCAGCCATTGCAACTATACCCAAGATCTTGCCTCCACAGTACCGATTCTCGGAATTCATTCTAGATGTGCAACTCGATACTATAAATCACGACTGTCTTGTTGTCTTGACCTCCAAACGTCTGGTATGGCTATCATACATTTATGATACACAGTCAGGTACTGTTGAGCCTTTGGTATTAGTATCAACCCCACATTGCCAGTCTGGGGAAGATGATAATGTACAAATGTCTGTATCTTCATCACCAGATAGTACTGGCGGGCCTACATTAATTGTCTTGCTCCACAGTCCCGGTAGCAAAATCATCAAAATATATCGTTTGGTATGCGCTCCTAGTGTTCAAGTCCATCAGGAAGAACTGATCATTGAGGGTCAAGACAAACATGGGAAACGTATGGAAAGTATGATGACGGCTGATATAATACGGCTATCGCCATGTGTATGGGGAAGACAGAGCGATGTTCCGTTTCTTTCCAACCCTAACAGGAGAACAAAGGGCCAAATAGCTCATGACGGATCACATGAAGTCGATGCCTCAACTATGGGATTCAGAATGCAGAAGAAGAACATCAACTTTCACCAACTATTCTCGATAGACACAAATGGACAAATCGGATACTGGCTTTGCACGACCTCATCCGCCAAAGACGCCATCTCAGTGGCGGCACCCGAGGTCAATATCTATACAATAGCCAATCGCTGGTCCAAAATTATCAGGAATCGTAAACAAGCCTATATCGACTTGATTACACCTGCCTTTGTAATTCCTGATGGACTTAATAATTTTGATAGTTTGGCAATGTTTCCCTTGAAGCATGTAGATGGAGAACAGGAACAAAGCCTTGGCAGAAAGTGTGTAAAACGGAAGTTCTTTTCATCATGGGACAAAATCCAGCCTTTATTCAATAACGGCCGTCAAAATTCCCTTCGTAACATGGGATATCCCACAATGGAAGTGATGAATTCTATTGCCTCTACGATACAAAATGGGCTCCAATATGGAACACTCCCATATCGTACTTTGTAAGTGTCATAACCTCCTTAGCCGATGCTATAATTTTGGCTAACTAAGATATAGGATCGAATGTTTCAACATGGGGCAATGGCTTGCAAAGCAAGTAGACGACGATGCTCTATGGGCGGCGCAGTTACAAATGACAATACACGATAGTAAAGGTTCATTGGAGATATCAATGATATCGCCGCCGAATATCTCTCGTCTGCCTGACACACCTACCAAGTTATCGTCTCTCAAGAGGGAGCTTGCAAAACTTTGGCCATATCCCAAACGACTAAACAACAAAAACAGAGACAGTATCATCGAATTTCGTAACAATATCTTTTCAGAGCTTGCCCGCGACATAATTTTGGCATCGACCACGATATACGCCCCAAATTTTCCGACAAATTCACAATATTCTCAAGATTTCGCCTTTTCATCACAATCACAACTCCTACCTTCATCCCAGACTATAACTTCTTCACCACCCAAGTTTGGTGGCTTTGGTGACTCTTCTCAAGAAACCCAGAAGCTCAATCAAAAGGAAATTAGGGCCACAAATGACCGGAAAATTCGCGGTAGAGAGGCTATCAAACGTCTTTCAAAGTATGCTATCTTCTTGGAGCCATATGGAAGCCTCCAAGAAACAGCACCTCATGCAGTTCTTGCATCCTGGCCTCGGGAGTCTGGTATCTCTACTGAGGGTTATATATCGTCCCAAAATATGACCCAGATGCTTCGCGACGAAGCTATTCAGAAAAAACACGAGTCTTCCATGAAAAAGAAGAAACGGCAGGCTCTCAAATATGGATTTGATCTGGACAATATGCCTCAGTCATCACAGATAGGCAGTCCTATAGTGCCGGCCTCTTCGCAGGCTATACCGCAGGTCGTGGCACGGAACATCGGTACTCAAGCCTTTGCGCAATCAAGCTCACAGCCATTCTCAATGTCACAGATTGGAATGAGTCAGCCTTTACCTGGAGCATTTGGAGCTCGCAATTCAATGAAACTCAAAAAGAAGAAGAAGGGTGGAATCAAGTAGGCTATAACAGTAAATCAAGGGTTATGTTAGGGTTTCATGACATCATAGGTGGACTGCTTTTCCCTATGAATTAGTTTTAGTTATGGTAGTACAGAACAAGCTAGAATTATATTATACCATCAACATCATATCGTGACGACAAACACACTTCATCTGGTGGATCCAATATAATAGTTTTGCTGATTAAACCATACACCGACCTGACTTTTTTCAAAGACCTCTGTCGGCAGAATATCTACTGTCTATCAATTATTCTACTCACATAACCTAGTTCCTACACTATGTCGCATCACTGCCACGACGAACATCATGAGCATGGAGGCCATGATTATGAACACGACCATACAGATGACATCGCTCCTGCTCTTCAATATTCTCTCTATCAACACATTGTCTTTGACCAAATCCAAACCTTGAATGAGGAGACCTCTGGCAGCGGGAGAGAAATAGTGAAGAAGACATGGGATGCTCGTTTGAGTCTCGCTCCAGAACTGGAAAGCAGTGCTGACGAACAACTCCTTATTGAAGTTCCGTAAGTACTGGATACATATCACAGCTCAATATGACCCACGAAGTCACCACGGACTGACATGGAAGCCAGATTCACGGGCCAGGTCAAATTGCACTCTATCCTGCTCAAGACTGGCACGACAGACAGTGCACCACGGACACTTCGCGTCTTTTTGAACAAGGACGATATGGATTTCTCTGAAGCTGAAGATACCGATGCTACCCAGATCTTGGAGCTTTCCCAAACAAACGATGTCCAAGAGCTTCCCGTTAAGCGAGCGCAGTTTGCCCGTACCCGGAAGCTCACCCTTTTCTTTTCAGACAACTTTGGCGATGGAGACGAGGACGTCACTAGAATATTGTATCTGGGCTTTAAGGGCGAGTGGATGCAGACAGGAAGAGCCCCTAGCAACATTATCTATGAGGCGGCTCCAAACCCGAATGATCATAAAATTAAGGGTACAGCTACAAACCAGATGGGGAGTAACATTGGTGGTGGAAATGGAATGTAGGCCATTATTGTACCAAAACAGAGTGTAACTACCTAATTCATAAGATATTTACAATCTCTACACTTATTGAGTCCTAATTCCCATTATCCCGTCATACTCTTGTGTTTGTGTGTCACCAAATTGTGTACATCACCCGTAACTAGGGTTTACATAGGGTTAGCGATGCTTGTGCCGGTATCTTGGCCTTGTCTGCAAGGCTATTACCCCACCATACACCCTTGTCCAATCACAGCGCTGCATTTTATTTTGGTAAAAAATTAGGTGCATTACCTAGATTTGCTAGCACGACGTTCTAATTCCTGTGATCCTGGATTTTGCGGCTTCAACACTGATTTTCAGCCCATATCCCACGGTTACGACGCCGTTAACGACCCAATTGGCTGGTTGAGAGATCCAGACTCTGGCCAACTACTCACACATTGCCTTTCGATTCGAACTAGAAATATAGAGCGTCAGTCTCTTGACCCTCACCTCTACCAGTTCTTATTTCATATACTATACACATCATGACCCCACGGTTGCCATGCCGCATGGGGTCTTCCATGACCCTGCCTATGCGGTTTCTCTCGACTCCTGCCACTGCCCTGCGGCCAGTCCTCTCAGCCCCGACGACGTGGGCCAAGTCCTTCTCTCAGAGTGCTCGCCACAGCGTCAACTACGGCTGGACGACGCACCCACCACACAGCAACCCGCATGACTTCCGACCAGCCGAGGCCGGTCTCAAGCCTCTAACAACGAGTCCCGATGCCGCGTTAGAACGCAAAGCATACACCACTCCAGTACGCACAGGTGTGTTGGCCATCAAGAAAGGCATGAGTGCCGTGTTTGTCGGTAAGCAGCGGGTGCCCTGCACCATCCTGCAACTCGACCAGGTCCAGGTCGTAGCGACCAAGAACCGGGATGTCCACGGCTACTGGGCCGTTCAAGTCGGTCTGGGCTCACGCAAGCCGACGAATGTCGCCGCTCCCCAGCTAGGTTACTACGAAGCCAAGGGACTCTCCCCTAAGAAACACCTGGCTGAGTTCCGCGTACGTAATGAGGCGGGCTTGTTGCCTGTTGGCGTGCAGCTACAGCCTACGTGGTTCACACAGGGCCAGTACGTCGATGTGCGGGCGACGAGCAAAGGAAAGGGTTTTGCCGGTGGTATGAAGCGCCACGGCTTCGCTGGTCAGGGAGCTTCGCACGGTAACTCCAAGACTCACAGAGCTATTGGTTCCGTTGGTCCATCGCAGGGCGGTGGTTCACGTGTGCACCCCGGCAAGAAGATGCCGGGTCGCATGGGCGGTGAGAGCACGACTGTGCAGAACTTGGAGGTGCTCAAGGTCGACAATGAAACTGGCATCGTTGTCGTCAAGGGAGGTGTTGGTGGTCCCAAAGGTGGTTTGGTCAAGATTGCCGATGCCATCAAGAAGAAGGTCCCCTCGGCAATTCACCGGGATAGATCTTTGACGGCTTTGCTCGAGGCTCATCCCGATTCCGAGGAGAAACTAGAATCGGCGCGGAAGCTACACCTGAAGCTCAAGACTGCTCGCCAGGAGATGGTTCTCTCTAACAAGGACGAGTAAGCCTTTATTTGAAGATGCTTTGTACGATGATATACAGATAGAGGTTATGGCGTAGGGCATTGTGGAAAAAGCCAGTGTCGTCTTGTTTGATTACTATTGCATTTGTACTACTACTTCGTTGCACTCCACAAATATAGTTGTGTTGTGTATGAAATTAACATGGTTTATCTTGATACTACTGAATATGGTGTCGCGAATGTGAATATGAGAAAAGAGTCCAGAAATGTTTCATGATGAGATGATGACTAGTATTACACTATTTTGTACAGATATAGAAAATGGCCGGTAGGTTCATAATAATATCACATCGCTGACGCCATTAGCCTAGATGAGACATTGGCTAAGACAGGTTCTCATATAGCTATGGAAAGCTGTGAGATTGGTTCCTGTCAACTGCGACATGAATGAGTAGATGGGTGTGCCCATAGAATGAGTAGTTCCTAAGGCTTTAGGTGGAAGGCTTCTGTCTGTAACCACGAGTCTGGATGGCAAAGTCCTCCTCGTCCATATCCAACGCCGTGTTGAGGATTGAGCCCATCGGGTCACCGCCGTCCAGTAGGTCAATCTTGGTACCATCAGGCAGCATCAAGCTCCACTCCAGAGTCTCGAACTGGCCACGATCAGTGTATCTATAACTAGTAAAAGTCATAACAGCATCGCCCTTGTCGCCCTTAACTCCAAACTGGATGTTGATGCGGCCGTGCAACTGGTTCATCTCACCCGAGATCCACGGGATGCGCTGCTTGAAATAGATTTCGTTGCCTAGAACAGCACGTGCTTTGGGCGATGTGCGCAGCGCATAGAGCGTCGAGTTTACCACTGACGATGTCATTTTCTGGTAGTTGAAGATGGCGGCGCTGCAGATGGCGATCAGGCCCAGGAAGATGGGTAGCGAGCGGAGCCATGAGAACTGGATCGACGAGATTTCTACAGCGGGATGAAGAATGTTAGTTCGGCCGATGTGGGGAAAGGATCTTGGGTTGAGTCAGCGTTGCGGACTTACCAGGTAGCTCGCGGTCGGCACGGCGTTCCATTAAGGGCCCATCGCCGACTTTGGGTGCCGGAGTATACGCCGGCCGTAAGGTAATGCGAGTCGACGAGAAAAATCGGGATGTTGGACTGCGAGTTAGCTGGGTAAGAGCTCGTCGCTGAACCGGTCTGGCAAACATTGTGAGATATGGAAGACTGTGTAGTGTTTGGCACGGAACTATAAAAGACGTCACATCTCGTTTGATCATGGCCAGTTCAGAAATGTTCGCTAAGCATGAAAAAATAAGTGGGGTGATACTCCAGGGTTATAATACATAGGGTTGATAACACCGGCGAATGTTGTCGTCTAAAACGAAATAGCGACTCTGTTTATATTCCGTATGATAATTTCACATTCATATGCAAAGTATAGGTATGTATAGGTACTTGTCCCTTTTGATATTTGATTTATTTTCACATAAAAGACTACTAATCTGTTGTTCTATGATTTTATGTAAGTTGTGCTCCTTAGGTGTTTGTACAACAACATCATTAGGGTTACTAACTGCGGAGAACTACCTCACCTCAACCCAATCTTGACGGTTAATAAGCTGATGTTCACACTTGACACTTGACACTTGACAGTTGTTTGGTGTCCTAGGCCGCGGCTCATATCATCAAACCAAATTGCGATTGATTTCATTCTCTTACATATTGAGTTTGGCCTTTTTTATTATATTCTCGCTTTACTTCAGCATCCATCGCTTGTCATACCGATAAAAAGACGTCGCTATATCATAAACCCTAAACGTACCTTCACAATCTATCATGGATGCCATGAGAGGACGCGCAGGTGCTCGTTTGCGCAAGACATTTCGGTACCCTGAAGACTCTGGCGGCTCCGGCGATGAAAGATACGAGCTTGACGAACAAGGTAAGCTAACTATACTCTAACATCATAATAAAGGGCGTATATGTGAGCAACGCTGTAACCTGTCCTTCCGGATCTACTATTAACATGATTCTTATTTCAGAGCAAGAGAAGATAATTCGTGATCTCGCGGAGCAGAACGTTGCCCGCAATGCTCAATTTCATACTATTTTGAGGGCTCTTCCTATTGCCACTATCCTCACCTACATTCAGCCTTTGCTTACCAGGCCTCGTTTGCTTCCCTCCATTCTCTCCATTACATCTCTGATAGCTACATCCTATCTCGTTCACCGTCTCCCTATTGATGTCAGCGGCTTTGCCTTCATTGACAACTACTACGCAAGATCTCTAGCTGCTAGCTCACATAGTAGACGAAGAAGAATCATTCCTCGTGTTGGCATCTCTGCCTACTCGGCAGGCTCTCCTCTTCAGAAATTCCTCCCTTTCTTGAATCTTGCTTTGGGCCTGTTGGCTGCTTTTGCTGGCTTTGTTGCTGCTTCAAGAAATCACCATGTTTGGTGGCTTGATGGACTATTGGCTGTGCTGCCTGTTATCATATTGGGTATTGTGGTGTTATCTAAGATGATTATGGGTAGTGTTGATCCCGAAGCTGAATTATCAGCGTTAAAATACGATTATAAGGGAGCCTAGGCTTTTTGACATGTTTCTTTGGTTGGCGATGTTTTGATCCTTGCCATTTTGTTGTCTAGTTATGTCTATCAAGATTTTTCACGGAAATTGTGATGACTTGTTTCTCATAGACTAATAAACCCCAGGGATAAGATACCTGACTTTAGTATATGTATATTCAATGATGATGTGAGATATAAAATATGCAAAATATTGAGTACAAATTGTCCGAGTGAACATTAGTGATATCCAAGCTTGTGTATTGGTAATGCATTCATTCAACAATACACCAAAACTTGGTAGTAAAATTACATGTCGATAGATTCGTTAAAGCGTAGAACACCATGGCTCTTAAGTACACCATCTATGCCCTTTGGAAGTCTTATGAAGGTTTCGGGCCGAGAGCTGAGAACACTTGGATCAAGGGATCGATCTGTGACTAATGCTAGTCCATGAGATTTTATGGCATGAATTAATGCCGGAACATGTTCCTAAATAAATATTAGTGACGTTCTATATATGAAAGCCTGTAGACATATGAAATGGACATAATTGTACATACCAAAAGTTCACCAGAGCAGATGAGACCCATAAAGTTGTTACTTTGAGCAACACGAACAGCCTCTTTGATAGAGACAGCTCTGCGACCACTGTATTGTACAATATCGGGTGCAGCCATAGAATCTTCACGGCCAAGATCATTGCATAGGAAAACGGGGAAATTTGGTTGCTTCCAGTTGAGAGCAGTGCAGAGCGACGCATTGTAAGAACTGAAGACTATTGACCGCACTATGTCATGGGACTGACCACGCTGAGCACGAGCATGATCGAACACAACACTGAGAATGGCATCCGCAAATGCGTTTAGATCTGATGCAGAGCCTAAATTAAAGGCTTTTTCCTCCTCGGCTGTGGGGTATAAGATTTGGATATTGACGTGCATCCAGTGGGGAAGTAATGCAAGAGCCTCATCAAGCTGAATGCCTGCATTAGCAAGGACGGTATGGATATGAGATATCGAATCAATCTGGAGTCCAGTGATAGTGGCAACCTCGGCGCGGACCATGTTTCTAGCCGTGATGTTTGTGAATTGCTCAAGAGTGAGTCGGCAGACTGGGACTTCAAGTCCGTTACAGGGTATAGACCAGTGAGGCCATAACACAGGAACACCATCAGCAGTTTGTTGCACATATATCCTGACATAGTCACCAGACAAACTTGATCCAGTGACAACCGAGCTAGGGTGAGTCTCGAATTGACTCGTAGCTTTCCAGTATGTCTCAAAATCAGTAATTTCGAGAGGTTTTCCACAGAAGGGTTTGATAACCTGCGTGGTAAAGCTGACTTGACCAATGGCACGAAGCCTGGGGTCAAACAGAGGAAGGTTCATTTGACAAGAGTTATTCTTGAACGTGGTAGGGAGAGCAACTGTTTTGCCGATGATCTTAGCACCATATGTTGGGAAGACATCAAAGTCTAGGGTAAAGTTCTCGAGATTATCGATCTGGAAGGATACCAGACGAGTCTCTTCTTGGAATGGTAGAATGATATTTTTCGGAATCAGGTCGGTAGACTTGGAGGAGATCGTAAGACGAGAAGCGGGATACTTGCTTCCGTGGAAGAACACAAGTGGAGGATCAGAGTTCTCACCAAAGTTGATTTGCACAACTGTCTTGGTATCGAGGAAGTTGTGGCCATACCGACGGAGTGGGATGATAGGAGGAGGAAGTTCAAGAATAGGAATTGCATCAGGGTCTAGAGCCATAGGTGTAGGTGCACTACTCGAACCCAAAAATCCACCGAGAGGTGTCGGCTGTGATATGGACGGGAGCCCACGTGGGCTGGCTCTAGTTCGTGGGTTATGAGGCGATAACAGCTTCATGCATTCTAGATGTCCCTCCCACGCGGCGTAATATACTGCAGGAAGATCCTTTTCATCGACAATGTTAGGATCAGCTCCGATGTTGAGAAGAGCTTGGAGACAAGGAACATTGCCCTCACTAGCAGCGTGGACAAGAGGCGTCCAGCCATATAACTTGTCAATCTTATTCAAATCGGCGCCATAAGTTTGGAGGCGGACAAGAATCTCAGGGGTCTTGGCTGACCGAGCAACTAGATGTTGAGGGTATAGCCCTTCAGCATCAGGAACAATCTTGGCGCCGTTTTGAAGGAGAAGCTCAACGATACGAACAGAGCCATGTTCACAAGCCAAGTTGAGAGGAACATGATCAGCGTCCGATGTTGGATCTAGACGAGCATTCTGCTCAAGAATGCGCTGTACACACTCATATCGATCATGAATGATAGCGTGAATTAGAGGAGTAAAGTTGTCATGATCGATAAGATCAATGGTACCAGGACTGACTATGGAGAGGTTAGCATTGTGGTTTGGAGTTATGATACAATGAAGTGTACATACTTGATAGGAGAGCATTGACCATATCAACACGTCCATGAACACTTGCATAGTGAAGAGGGACACGACCATAAACATCCATACGATCAGGGGAGACGCCCTTTTCGAGACCATACTGCAATATTTCAGAGCGTCCGTATATAGCAGCTTGGTGGAGGCAGTTCCGTTCGTTGATGTCATCTTCAGACTGGATATCAACGAGACCAGTGTCAAGAAGAAGCCAAAGAGCTTCTTTGGTACCATCGTGAATTGAGGATAAGAAGGCTCTTGTTGTCCGTTCAACCAAAGCAGGCTCGGTAGTCGCGCCACTATCATGAGAAGCTTTCATTCGGGAGAGTAGATCCTTGAGCATCTCAATGTTACCAGCGATGATGGTATCCAAAAGTAGGACATCGGCATCGCCTTCATCGGTGCCAACAGTTGTCGTAACTACATGCTCTTCGCGATTTTCAAAGTTGACTTGATCGCCATCTCTCCAAGCACCCAGTTCTTGAAGGCTGATAGTCGCTTGATCGGAAAGCTCACTAATGACTGTGGGGTTGAAGAATGGTTGTACCTCAACTGCTCTCGAAAGATACAGTTCTTTCGTTTTTGACTTTGATGTCTTATCCCATTTCTTGAGGATCTTAGAAAAGGCAGTACCGTTGATTTCCACAAATTGCTGCAGCTTGTTAAGATCTGAGGCAAATTGTTGGAAACCTTCTTCGAGGGTTGTAAACTTGGCAGATCGGCGAGCAACACTAGTGGGACGTAGCTGCAAGACCTTTTTCTTATCTAGTAGAGTCTTCAAGCGCACTTTGAGTTCGGCCTCTTTCTGTAGGTAAAATGCGTTGACTTTCTCTAATTCACGCTCCTGTTCAAGAGGAAAGATCCCCGGGTTAGTAACGAACATAATTAGCTGTACCTGACAAGACCAGGTGCAAGATCGATTTATGGAGATGTGTTAGTGATATCTCAGCTATTAACGTACCAGTTGGAAGAAGAATGTGGCTTTGTTCGCTTGTAACGCTACTTGTGAGTCTAAGGGCGTTGATGGGCGGGGGACATCATTGATCGCTCCTAGTGTAGGAGTAGCCGACAGTCTTTTGATTAGCTAGCACGTAACATATTATGGTTAGCAACTATTTAGAATGTATCAAGATGCAAAATGTACAGATCGTAGCATATTGCCAATGTAATGGAAGCTTTGCGGTAGAGTTCCATAAACAGTGCTTGCGTGAACAGTGCATATCAGAGTGTATTGCATGATCACAATGCACTCAGGTTACAGCGACGTGATCCACGTAGAATCGTGGCTAAACAGTATTCCAATGCTGAGCATTGATATCCAGTTTTCGGTGATGTTGGTATTCCAAGGCCTCTGATTGGTGGCATCATGATGATTTTGTAAACAGGCCTACCTTTTTTAATGCCTTATAATTCACAAAGCTGGCAGCATATTCAGGCACCTCTAGCTGGCGCTTCTGGATTTGTTTGCCGAATTTCCTATATATGACGGAAGTTTGTTAGTCCATATAACTGATTGCGGTTGTCCGAGAGATATCAAGTTATTGAGCAAAACATTGATATTAGACAGTGACTAAGTCACTAGTCTGTAGCAAGACGAGATAAGTTGGTACGGATTGAAGAACACTTACATGGTGAGGGCACGTGTGTGTTAGTATGGAGGTCTATGAAATGTGATTCAAGAAGAAACCAAAACTTTAAAATGATTCTTCTGTTCATATGATAGAAACACAAGAATCAAGAAAACTAAACTTAGATTAGCACGGAAGCATAATGGGCAATCGAATACATGGGTAAAAGTAGGAAGAATTTGCCACGCTTGGTAGGAATAAGCATAGTAACACCAAGCCAGGGGTCATAGGCCAACTTCGGTGAGCGAAAGAGGGGGTATCACTAAACTAAAGCTGGCATGCTTTGAATAGGTAACGAGGGGCCGTATAACATTGTGGGAAAGTGTAGTAATCATCAGACATGTGTACATAGAACTGAGATGTGGAGTTGGGTGTTTATGTCGGGGCAATATGATAGGTGACTAGATATATCGACATTGATAGAGACTTCACAGCTGGTTATGATGAAGCTTCCAATGAACTATCATTGTTCGCTTTGAGATATGGGGACCGGAGTGCCTAAAAATCCCGTGTAGTGTAACATCATATGAACGACATACTTGCTGTCCCTGGAGCAGCAGAGGAGCGCTGAATGATATAGGGACCGATGGGGACCTTTACTCAGGTAAATAGAGAAGGTATGCACATAATGTACTAAACTTGACTGTATATCCAATGAGGTGTGTACGTATCAGGAAATATTTGAACTTACATGAGATCAACTAGACTTGCCTAACTGCTACCAACAACCTTATAATCGATAGAGAGTCTGGGGGGGATAGACAGCCCGACGGTATACAATTCTTGAGTGGCAAGTGGGATAGGATAGTTGACTATGTTTTCAATGGCGTACTGTGAAAAAGCACGGTCGAGAATGCATATGTAGTAGTATGTAAGTACACACAGACCGAGGACGACCACGGGAAGAGAGGGCTGGACTGCTGGAGTTGGTGGCTCAGCTGCTGGGGCCCAATAAGGTGAGACGAAAGCTAGCAACGGTCCCCAAGTGCTTGAGTGAATGTAAGAGCGAGCTCGGGAAGTGGCGATGACTGACAGCCAAGTTCCAGATGTGATAGTTGTTCTTATTCGATACAAAAGGACAATAAGGGGACGTCTCTATACGCACGAGATCAATAAAAGAGGGGAGTAGAGAGAAAGAGAAGAAGAAAGAAAAGAAAGACAAAATGGCACGGGATAGAAAAAAAGATTGACGTTGGCCAGTAAACAGCAGCTTCGACGGCAATTAATAGTGACTTGATATGACGAAGGTGGATGAAGATCGATCTGATCGATGCTGGCCTGTCAACAAACAGAAATAGAAAAGAGAAAGAAGGACAAAAGGAGCCAAGAGGGAAATAAGCCACGCCGGGGCGTACGATGTAGGCAATTGCGATTATAAGTCAGCGCAAGTGCGTGCGTGCCTTCCGAGGAAAGCCAGAAGTGGGCTTGCAATTGGTTGTTAAGTGTACAAATATATGCAAATATATGTCTATACGTGTATATACTTGGGTGCTCTATGTTCAGTTCACCGGGACCTAGCTTGACTTGTTGATCCAGGCAGGCTTTCGATACGCATAGGTGAAAAAGGGCAATGATGTCGATTGTTCGGTTTTGGTTAGAAGGCACGAATGAATGGGGCCGGGCTGGCGTCAATAGGAGCTCGGGACGGCTGAACGACAAAGAGCCCTTGAAAGCCCTCGATTTGAGCCTTTGAAGTGAGGAAAGGAAAAATGGGGGAGGGGGGTTGCAGAGAAAGTTTCAGAAAAACAAGAGCTTGTGGAAGCCAAGACTAAGAAACAGGAAGTTCAAAACGACGTTCCGGCCATGGGGATGGTGAAAAAACATGTACAAACAGTACCGCCAAGACATAGATTGGCCCACTGGAAGGCTTGTGAGGTCAGCCGGGATCACAGGCAGCAACAGCCCACCAAAAGCTGACATACATAGTTGTATAGGTACTAGTAGTATGTAGTGCTAGCAGAGAGAGCAGAGCTTTGCGTGAAGTAAAGCCAAGCAAGCAAAATTGGTAATAATTATCAGCGTACTCCCGAAAACAATGTTCAGATAGAATGCAAGCTCTTATGCTTCTGAGTTTTTCGTTTTTTTTTTTGTTTTTCATTTATTGGTATCTACAGACCAATGCGGCAGGGTCTCCAAACGCTACGATACCATACCCAGAACAGCTGACGATCGGGAAATAATTTCTTCTATTTCCCTTCTTCTTTCTTCTTCCTTGTAAAAAAGTAGCAATCAAGGGAGGACGTGCCACAATTTGCAACTATACATGTAGAGAAAAAAACAGAAAAAAAAGGTGTGGTAAGGAAAGCTTCCCAGATTCCGGCGATCTGGGCACGAGGACAGCCAACAAAGCTCATGCTAGATAGCACTACAACAAGCAGTTTTTATTTATCAGTACAGGTAGCACTCAGTCGTTCTAATATTTATGCTCTGAATCATTCAGCAGTGTACTTGTATTTATGGCCCGTACCCGGGTCCAGATAAACCACTCATGAAGTCCAGGCTTATCAACATAGCAGCAAAGTTTTACACACGTGTGGAAATTTCAATTTGTATGGTTGGTCTCTTAATGAATTATAGAAGAAAACGTATCCAAAATATCGCGTGAAGCCACGGAGGGACAAGAAACTACATAACACATAAGAACGAATTATACAAGGAAGATTGCCCCTCAGTCGACAAGCTTTAAGATCCCAAGTCTCGTCCAATATTGTCCAATAACACTTGATGCTAGACCCTCGTGCGCTAATCATACGTCAAACAAGCGACAAGGCTGAAAAATAAGGAAAAATATTCTCTGACTAGTTGCATGTAAAGAAGAAGAGTTCCTTAAAGACAGACGGAAAAATCAGAGGATTAGGCACCAAAAAAGGCATCTAGTCAAAATCGAGAAGAGAGACTCACCCCACATATGCATTATTTCCATTCTTATTACTGTATGTAACATTGTAGTCAAATATAGTCAAGCATACCACTATAATACTTGCCATACAACTATGTTATGTTAAAAACAAGGATCTTGTAGTTAGATTTTTTTTTTTAATTCATTAATCTTATGGAGCTATAGAGCTATGAAGATGTTTTGTAGTTAGATATTTCTACCAAAAGCTTTCTATAATAAAGATAAAAATACCGAATTCATCTGTGTCTGTGGACTATCCAACACTGACTTTTTCAATATTCTACACGTATTCTCCCCAAAACAGCTTCCCTTTTCACCTACTCTACCCCACAGAGAGCCGAGCCATATCTTCCCTCTCGGTTGTCTTTTCTGGCCGTCTCCCTTGTTTTTACTTGCCTACTTTGGCCCACTACGTACATGCTATGTACTGATAGCTTTAGGATTAGTTGTTCCTTTATAATTTCCACCTTATTATTACTATATGTAGCTTACCTCTTTCTCGTTTGTCGATTTAGATGCTCATTGATATAATCATGTTTGGCTTTCATGTCCTGATAGGCCAGCTATAAGCTCTCTAGCTTCTTCCTTCCGGCCTACAATACGAAATCAAGTTGAACATTCTTGTTCTCTTATCTTTCTTTCTTTGAATGAGGGAGGTTTTACCGTAGGTATATTTTATGCAAGGTTAGGCAAGCTTGTCACGTGGTAGAATATGTACCCTCATTTTATGTTCATCGCAAAAAACATCAGAATCACATGTCCCTTGTCGAAGCATGATAAAAGGCAGTTTAGTCAATGAAGAAGAAAAAAACAATATGCAAAAAAATACCTAGCCGGATAAAGAATATTGACTGAAACAAAAGATCATTAGAATGGGGAATATACGTTCCGTTACACACCATCCGCTTTACTATTAAGTATACTTTCCCAAGTCTAGGCCTTCTTAGGCGCTTCCACCAAACTATCAGACATGGCCTCTGCTGCCGCCTTGCGAAGTCTTGCCGCATCATCATCATCGCCCTCTTTATCCTCCATCTTGATCTCTTTCTTCGAGTGATGCGTGTCACGCTCATCGTCACTATCACCCAGTGTGAATGGGTCATTATCCGTCACTGGCGTCATCTCCTGCGGCGACAGAGGTTGCCATTTACTGGCTTTGGCCGCTGAAGCTGAAGAACTATTGGCTGCCGCATTACCACCACTGCCAGCGTTTCCCGCGCCTACACCCGCTATGCCGGTGAAGCCGTCCTTGGCGCGCGGCGGTGAGCTGTCGTAAGCGTTGATCTCGTCGATTTCTTCGCGGAATGCAACCTTGCGTCCCATGGGGGACTTGAGCGGTGGGGGCGGACGGAATAGGTCGGAGTTGGCGGGTGATTTTCTACTACTATCGCGAACGGGAGCTGATGGGAAAATAGTATTAGAAAGATGGCATCATGCAATGTTGGGTGCGTGTACTTACTACCATCCGATGCCAGTTTCATACCGGCAAAATCATCGGTGATGACCTGTGGATCGGCATCATATCTCTCATAATCACCACTTCTCCGGGTAGGACCACCTACGGGTCGTCTTCCGGGTATGGCTCCAGTCCGCTGCTGGCTAGATTGGCCGGCGCCGTTCTCGTCTTCGTCGTCGAGGGCTTCGTCGAGCTTCTTCTTCATAGTAGTGATCCAGGTGTTGACCTTTGTCTGTGTCTCCAAAAAGCCCTTGCGCAAGTTCTCCTTGATCACCGGAAGATCATCATCAATGAAGCTATGGTCACGATCGTACATCTCGTTGGGCTTGAGACCCTCACCGCGTTGGCCGCGGGACTGCTGCCCGTGTGCTCTGGCTTCGTATGCACCAGCGTTCTCGTACTGCTCGGCAAGTTGGCGCGCATATAGTTCGTCAGACTCCAGCTGCGTCATGTACTTGCGCATACCGGACGGGCGTGGCGGCTGAGGAGGCACCGCAGCCGGCTCTTCATCTTCCTGTATGGCTTCAGGGTCGGTCATCTCTAAGGCACGGCACAAGGACGCTGTTAGTAAGCAAAGCGCATGATTTGACGGGCATGTATCACATGTCAGTTTGTCAACCGACTGTGTCCACAGTATATCCCAAGCCATTTTTTTTCCCAATGTGTGCGTCTGAAGGCAAGATGTGACACCTTGAACTAAACTGATTCGAGAGGATATATGGGAATATGGAAGACTTTAGAACCATATATGGAAGAACGAAACTAGGCAAGTCGAGCTTATAACTTACGAAGAAGGGCATGGAATGCGCGATCAACATTGCCGCCACTGGCCGTCAGAATAGCCTTGATCACGGCTTTGTCGACGCTAGGGAATGCCTCCTTGAGCAGGAGCTCGTTCTTTTGGACTTCAGTCATTGGTCTCGGAGGCTGTGAAGGCGGGTTCGTGTCGGAGGGAGAGGATGCGATGGGCGAAACGGTGGGCGAAACGGCAGGATTTTGCGCAGTGGCGGCAACAAGAATAGGAGCGGTCGCAGTCGCAGTGGTGGGAGAAGAACGATTCAGTGTTTCTTCACCAATTCCGTCCTGAAGATCGTCGTCGTCCAACTCAAGGGGGCGAACCGTAGTAGGCGATTCGGGGACAGGGGATTTGACCTGGAGATGCACAACAGTTATGTTAGATGCCAATATAATTGTGATATGGGTGCCGGGCCTTGTCGTAATGTTTTATTGTATTTGGGAGAGAAGGGGGTACTGGTGTATTGCATTGGCAATCAATGCAATTCAAAATTGACGTCTCCTCTCTCCTAGCTTTGGCCTAAAGGCAGCAACGAACAGTAGCAAGCAAACAGGAGCGCAACCAAGCAGCAGAACAGCCGATATATACTCGTAGTAGTACTAACAGCAGTATTAAATATCTGCTTGCAGTTTGGGAGCGCAATGCAGCCTAGATGCCAAACATTACAGTCCTGGCTTTCCTGTTCTTGATTTTTGCTTGGCCAAGGTAACATGAGACTGTAAACGGCGGGGGAGATTTTAATCAAAAGTAATACATAAAAATGTCCGCGACGCACGCACTGTTGCAAAAGAGCATGACAGCAAGCAGCAGACAGCCAGCCATTGTAATCTGCCTTCAAGATGCCATGCCTGCGATATACATGATACATGTATGTCTAGATGATGCGCCTGGACGTTTGCGACTAGATATGCATCTGCCTTGTCTATATGGGTGCTCCATTGTGCTGTAGCAGCCCCCTGAAGATTGGCATACAGCACACAACCGCCAATACTCAAAGACAAGACAGTGTGCTGCGCACATATCATATCGCATTGTCATGTGCAGCCTGGCTCCAGACTGGACATGCATGCATATCGGCTATGTACAGTGTAGTTATGATGATGGCTCTTTTTTTTCAACGTACCGTCTCGTTCGGTGTCGACATTGTAGCGGCAACTTGGTGTGGCTTTTTGTTGGTTTGCTTGATGGATTTGTCGGGCTGTTCTGGCGATCGAAAGGGAGGCCCAATTGGCGAATTAATTCAGTGGTTTGGCGAAAAACAAAAGAGCAAGGCGCTGCCTGTTGGCTGAGCTAGGTTGCGATTGCGGTGCGAAAGCCTCGAATTCAATTAATTAATCGACGTCTAAGGAGAAGCTCAAGCTAGCGTGCTAATTATAATTCTAGTTGTAATTGGGGAGCAGAAAATGGGGTCCTTGTTGTGATCGATCCCAGGCCTTAACTAGGCCGCTAACAGTGGGGCTCTGCTGCAGACGAGACAACAAAGAACTGAAGGAGAATCACGATAGAAATGGAGATTGTCCTGAAGATCGTGGTCAAAAACAATCATACAAAATGATGATCAAATATCACGATGTCCGTAACTTTGATCTGTGTTGTTTGTTTTTTAGCTTTGCATAAAAAATAGGAACAGGAGGAGAACTTAAAATTTTAAGCACGACAGACCAACTTCTCTATATAATGTACAACTTTATCTACGAGGCAGTGTTCTTAGGCACCGGTTTCCTTGGACCAGCCGGTTTCATGCGTTGAACGATAGTTTCCCTGGGCGCTCTGGCGCCTTGAGCTAAACCTGTTCTGTTCGCATTAATGAGGGGTCCAGATGAAAATGGCCAGATGATGCAGTATTTCAAGTGGCACGGTACCAATTCTTCCCAAAGCAAATCGCTACTAAAAGCTTGCTTACGAGTAGTAATTAGTCGCACTTTCACATGCATATATGTATGTGCATGTACATTTGTACCTGTAAAACTACGGCCGCTTTAAGACTTGGTACACTGGATTTTAGCTACAATTCGAGCATTCCATTTCAGCTACATGACTAAGCCATATGCTTAATGCACAGATTAGCACCATTTATGCTACCTAATTAGGCACTCACAACTACTGTTCATTAATTCACACGCACCAACATTATTCACACATTGTATTATTGGATCAAGTTAGGGACTGACAAAATATTCATTATTCTAGGGAAAAAAATATTACTAGTGATGATACTAAGAAGCGTGAACTCGACACGCAAACTTATACATACAAACACGTTCACACAGAACTATATCAAGTCATTTGAAAAGGGACAGCTTCAAGGGGCTTGCAGGAAAAAAGGCCCATCAATAGATTAAGTGATTAAAAACAAAAGCACCAAGATACACCGAGATCTAAAGAAATTTACATGAAAAGGACAAATGAAACTATGTGACCGAGACGATGAAGTTTGTCGAGTCATGTCATAAACGAGTGGAAGGCCGGAGCTCAAAGAGGAGAATATGCGGATTGTATCCTGAATTTTACATCAGGAAAGCAACGGCGGCAATCATAGCAGCAGCGAAGCTGCCAAAGGCACGCGAGGCACCAGCAGTGACAGGCTGGGTAGCCGAAGGGGTAGCACCAGTGGTGACGCTGTAGACGGCGCTAGTTCCCAGAGTGGTGCTGTGGCCAACACTGACGGCAGTGCCGACATTAGGAGGAGCAGTGCCGTAGGCAGTCGACCAAGTAGGAGTGACCTCAGAGGGAGGGACAACAACCGACGAGGGGGTAGGAACAGCGGTCGAAACAGCGTAGCCGGGGACGGAAGGAACACCGCTCGAGCCAGAGCCGGCAGGAGAAGGAACGCCGGCAGGGGAAGAAGGAACATCAGTAGAACCAACAGGGACGCTGGACGAGGGGACGCCAGCAGGAGAAGGAACACCACCGGAGCCAACGGGAACGGTCGACGAAGGGACAGCGTAGCCGGGAACAGAGGCAACACCAGTAGAGCCAATGGGCGAGTTGGAAGAGGGGACACCAGCAGGGGACGAAGGGACACTGGCGGGACCAACAGGACAGAGGACGAGGGGTGCCAGCAGGGCCGACGGGGACGGAGGCGGGGGGGACACCAGTAGAAGAACCAGATCCAGGGGCAGTAGATGTGCCGACGGCAGGAACTCCGTAGCCGGGGACGGTAGCAGAGCCAGTGGAAACAGATGAAACAACACCAGTGGAAGTGACAGGGACGACAGTGGAAACAGCGTGGGTGATCACAGTGGTAGACTGGCTGTTGGCAGGACAGTTGGTAATGCTAGCAGCACACTTGGTCATAGTGATAACCTCAGTGCTGTACATGGTCGAGGTGGCATACTCGGTCGAGAAGACAGAGTTGGAGCCAGTAGGCTTGGAACCCTCGGTGGAGATAGCGGGCACACCAGGGGTAGGAACAGAGCTAGAGTGACCAGCAGAGGGGACAACGACGGAAGAACCGGGGGTAGCTACACCAGTGGCAGGCTGGCTACCGGAGGGAACAACAACGGAAGAGCCAGGAGTAGCAACGCCGGTGGACTCAGTGATGGGGCAGACAGTGGTGGAGACAGCCTCAGTGACAGTGGTGACGGTGGTGCTGTGAGCAGGGCAGTTGGTAACATCAGGAGCGCACGAAGTGATGGTGATCTCACGAGTGGAGTAGACAGTCGAGGTAGACCAGGCGGTAGTCGAAGGAGCAGCAACGGGCGTAGTAGCCTTGGCAGTCTCAGCGGTAGAACCAGCCTGGGTAACAGGCTTGGAACCTACAACGGAGGAGGAACCGACTGGGTACGAAGGAACAGAGGCAGACGAGGTCTCAGCAGAGTGCGAGGGCACAACAGCAGAGTGGGTAGAAACTACAGACGAGACACCAGCAGAAGGGACGGAGGCGGAAGGAACCTGGGTCTCGGTGATGGGGCAGACAGTGGTCGAAACAGCCTCGGTAACGGTGGTGACAGTGGTGCTGTGGGCGGGGCAGTTGGTAACCTCGGGAGCGCAAGAAGTGATGGTAACCTCACGAGTCGAGAAGACGGTCGAAGTGCTGTATCCAACAGTGGCAACAGAAGTGACAGCAGTGTTGACAGGAGCCGAAGGAATCGTAGACGAACCGTGAACGGCAGTGCTGACAGCGGGGACAGAGTATCCAGGCATGCCAGGCTTTCCGGTGCTCTGAGAAGCAGAGGCGGCAGACGAGCTAGAGTGGCCAATGGTCAGGTGGATGGAAGGCAAAAACGAGCCAGGGAAGAACAGGGAGAAGGTAGGCAGAGGGACGGTGGTGTTGTACTCAGTAGGCTGGGGCTTTGTGAAGACACCCGAAGTGACAGAAGGAGAGGGAATGCTCTGGCTTCTGGTAGCAGCAGTGGACCGCTCGGTAATGGGGCACACAGTGGTCGACAGGGCGCGAGTGGAGGTGACAACAGTGGTGCTGCGAGCAGGGCAGTTGGTCACATCAGGGGCGCACGAAGTGATAGTGTGCTCCTCGGTAGTGTAAACAGTCGAGGTCGAGAAACCAATAGTAGCAGGAGTGGTCACAGTAGAGGTCGAGTCGGTGCAGGTCGAGGACGAAACACCAACAGTTGTAGGCTTGTTGCCGGGAACAGTGGTGCTCAGGAATCCAGAAGAGTGGCCGGTAGCAGAGTTTCCGGGGACAGAGACTGAGTTGACAGGCACAGATGAGTGGCCAGTGGCAGACGAGTGACCGACAGAAGTCGAGTCAGTGCAGGTGGTCGAAGAACCGCCAGCAGGAGCAGTGGGCTTGTTACCAGGGGCAGTGGTAGTCAGGAATCCAGTGGAAGCAGAGTGGCCAGGAACAGAGACAGAGTTGGCAGGGACGGAAGAGTGTCCGGTGGCAGAAGACTGGCCAACAGTGGAATCAGTGCAGGTCGAGGAAGAGAAACCAACAGCAGTAGTAGGCTTGTTTCCAGGAGCAGTGGTGGTCAGGAATCCAGAAGAGTGACCGTTACCAGGCACAGAGACAAGAGGGGACCGAAGAGTGACCAGTAGCAGAAGACTGACCAACAGTGGAGTCGGTGCAAGTCGAGGAGGAAGCGCCAACGACGGTGCTAGGCTTGTTGCCAGGGATAGTGGTGGCAGAGTGGCTGGTAAAAGCCGAGTTTCCAGGCACAGACACGGAGTTGACGGGGACAGAAGAGTGGCCAGTGGCCGATGAGTGGCCAACGGCGGTCTCGTCAGTGCAGGTGGAAGATGATGAACCGGCAGCGGTGGTGGGTTTGCTGCCAGTAGCAGTAGTGATAGCGTGCTCAGTGGTAGCGTGGCCAGTGGGGGCAGAGTTGCTAACTGAGGCCGAGTGGCCAGTAGCAGCAGAGTGGCCAGGGCGGTCTCGTCGGTGCAGATAGTAGAAGCACCGGGAGCCGAGGGGGTGGTGTGGGCCTGTACGGAGCTAGTGATAGCGGCAGAGACCGAAGTAGCAGACGAGGCACCGCCAGTGGTGGCAGTGGCAGCGTATGTAATGCACGAGCAAGCGGACGAGATGGCAGCAATGTTATCCTGGCAGCCGTCAATCCAGGTAGGGACGGACGAGCAGTCAGTCACAGTGGTAGACAGCAGCTGAGGGCAGTAGCCCTGAGCCTTGGCGGCGTAGCGGTCATCAATCAGGTTGCGGTAGCAACCATCTTGTTCCTATATCGGGGAGGGTGTTTATTAGCAAGAGTACATAGATGAGTGGCAGCTTGTAGTGAATAACTTACACAATTGGGATATTCCCAAGCCTTTACCGCAGCTGCGGCAAAGGCCAGTTGAAGGGTGGCCTTGTACAGCATTCTTCCCTCAGTACACAGTTAATTATGGAACGAAAGACAATACGACTGAATAACGAGGGTAAGAAATAGAAAATTAAAAATTGGATAAGAAAGAGCAAGTAAAGAAATAAAGAAAGGCACCAAACAACAAAGCCTAGTAAGCGAGTGACTACTGACTTTAGAAGTCGTGAGGGTGAGGAGGAGAAGAAGAAAGAGAGTAATGATGAAGGCCGCGAGGTCTCTCTTATAATGAACGAGATCCATAGTCAATC
Organism: Davidsoniella neocaledoniae; assembly: GCA_009806295.1. Taxonomy (NCBI): domain Eukaryota; kingdom Fungi; phylum Ascomycota; class Sordariomycetes; order Microascales; family Ceratocystidaceae; genus Davidsoniella; species Davidsoniella neocaledoniae. The sequence continues at coordinate 3,615 of RHDR01000032.1, read as the reverse complement.
ATAGACCGCTGGTCTCGGCCTGGAAGACCAACTCGTATGGGTGATCAGATGTAGAGAGGACCGCATCTGCATAGTCACTAGGGAGTGTGTGAATAGCCATCTAGCATCCTAACTTTGACGAGTTGAGCAGGCCTAGCTAGCATAGAAGTTATGCTTTGGACGAATGAAGTAGATCCTTGTCGATGGTGGCACACCCCAGTTGACTATCTCAACGACAGTGCTACTCTTCCAATGGTACTACTAGCAATACGCCCCCAGCTGGGCTGGGTCGTCCGGGAGCCGCTGGGAGCTACTTTGCGTATAAACAAAGCCTTGCTAGCTGTGTGTGCTTTCAAGTATATTACTAGTACCAGTCGACCTTACCTAATCCAGACAACGTCTCATTAAAGAAAGAAAAAAGGAACGGAATAACATGCGTATAGCAAATTCGAATGCGATGGAAAGTCAACAATACGAGCAAAATCACCAGTTGAAAGACAGAAGACCGAGTGTTTAGAAACCATCCGGGTTGTGGACACACAGTATTACAGTATATACTGGCTGGCTCGGCTGCACATTTTGTTTCTAAACAAAGAAAACAGCCGGGCAGAGCCAAGATCATCGCCATCGCTGTTGACAGCCATCCATCCATCCTCTAGCCTACCCCCTAGCAACGAAAAGGGCGGTATCAAATAAATGGAAACGGCATTGAGAAGGCAGGCACTGGTACCGGCAAGCCTGAAAAATCGGGTTGTATCTGCATGCTGATTTGTTGGTGGAGGGGCTGGCTAGGCAAGTGCAAAGTTTGGCTTTACGGGCGGATCGACTTTCTGTCTCACTCACGAAGTAGAAATTCAGAACAGTGATCGGCCAGAGTTGGCAGTTGCTCCCTAGCATGGAAGTTTCAAAGAAAGACCCCCTTCTCCCGGATTGCCGTAATCAACAACTACCACAAGAGCCACCCATCAACACTTCTTACTACAGGGACGACTAACAAGGAAGACAAAAAATGAACATCAAAGGAATAGCCGACAAAAAGGACAAAAAAGGGCGCCAGCAGTAACTTCTTGGTTTGCCATCAGGTACGGGTGCTGACCTCCTTCCCGCCCATAGCTTTTGGTCTGATCTGCAGTCCATCAGCGCGTGCAAGCACCAAAGGGATGCTAATCTACAGACTTCACCCCAGACAATAGCGCCTTTTAGCGCTCGCAGATACCTACTTGCAGTTGGTACAGCGTCTCCAGACCACTGAAACGCAAAAGGAGAATCCCGCTTTGGGTCTGTAAACTACGACAACATTCAAACCCTAAAGCACAAATAAGTCGATGGATATTTCAGTTTCAAATCTTTAGATTGATTAAACATCTCCTTTTACGACATTGTATACATATGTCTTCTACCTATTTCGATACTCAATCCTTTTGTATAATATACTGTTTATTCTACTGATATGATATCTCTCCTGAGTTATACATACATCTTGTGACAATGCCTCCTCTTCCCCAAAATATATGCAACAGCATGACAACCAACTACTCAGATAATCTAAGCATCTGCTTCGAGAGCGTATAATAATTCTCTTACGAACTTCACCAAGCCTTAGGCATGAGAAGTCAACTAGTTAGCGCTGACTCGCCCACACCCTATGAATAAGATTACAGTTGCATTTTTCCTCAATTTGGAAAGTATACATGTACAACAGTTATAGTCGTGAGAGCTGTAACGTTCCTCTACAAATCAGTGAGCTCACATAGGCTACCCGTATTAGCTAGTTATCGTTGTAATTTCTGATATTGTGCTTCTTGACTACTCGGAAACGTAGAACTTTGAACCATTGGATAGTTTCAGTCTACAGCCTAAGATACACAGCCTTACTGAACAGTATCCGGTATTCCTCGTAACTCGTAAAGACGAGCAAATAAGAAACCATAATTTATAAGACGTAAATATACTAGCCAAAGACTAATGCCACACACTAGTAGTTGCCCAAAGTAGACCATAGCACATTGTTCATTCATACCATGCATGCGAGCCATTGAGTCAGTCCAAACTCGAGGCATTATTGTCTATTGGTCTCCTAATAGTGAAAGAGATCAAACCCAAGCTAAAATTTGTCACACATGTTTTTTTGTACTATTATGTGCTGTACGAGGCCCTAGCATTGTGTTGACTTGGGGTCATAGCGCCACGTAAAAGAAGCGAAGTTGACAGTACGGGATTGAGATCTATGGTTCCCCGGGTCTTTTTCATAACTTAATATTTTTCTTTGTTTAGTTGACTATTTTTGTTCTAGCCTAATTCATTATGTTATCACCCCCTTTTAACCATTATAAGGTGGCAAAATTAATTTGAACAAAGAAAAGAAAAAAAAAATCAAAGAACGGAGGACAAAGGGAGCCCTAAGACTAACATAAAATGAACAAGGAGCTACAAAATGCTCGGAGGTTTTGAGACAGGTTCCTGACGAGAAAGGATTAGAAGTTGAACTGCGCAGGAATAGCATATTACAAAACCATAAGAAATGTTCTGTATCTCAGTGGCCTGTCACTGTTGAGAAGTAGGTTGTCCTTCACCTTACATTGTATACTAGTATTAGTTCAGGGCTGTGTATCTTAGGATACCGAGGTGCTACATAGCTATCAAAAGCTCCATTTCCACCTTAATAAAAATGAATTAAAAAAAGACATAAAATAAAACAGAATCTAACAAAGATCAAGGCTACAAAACGATATTTTTTTCTTCTAATTTCTTGGCTAGCTTTCCAGTAGGAAGCTAGAATAAATTACACAAGTTTTTTTCGATCATCTTATAAATTTATGTAAATGCCTATATTTTGACAAAGCTAGTTTGAAGCCACTGATATCATAATAATCGGCCCTTAGTTTTAAGCAGTACTTACATATGCATTCTAGAATAATAGTTCCAAGAATGGTATAAATAACGATATTAGTATACATACATGTATACAAATACATATAATCTCTCTAACTATTCAAGAATATTACTAGTTAAGCTTGGAACTGTGTAATTACATAGGTTCCTTTTTTCTCTTTTCACAACAGTGCAACCAACATGGCTGACCCATGACGACAGGATGAACAAAAGAAAACAAGCATATTTTGGGTGATCAACAGGGGCCACATAAATACTAGGTGACCAAGATGGGCCCTCCCGCCAGATCTTGAGTGGCTGTGGGCAAGGCGCGATAACTACATATATATTGTTTTGTTGATAACTAACATATATACCCGCCATCTCTTGATTATAAATTGTAGCATGTTGCAGTGTCCGCTACCATGATATACGATCAGATATTGACTAGATGGGGGATACTGTATGGTATATCTATTGACAACGTTAAGGACAGAGAGAACAAAAAGAACAATAGTTCGGTTGTTATTCTGTAGTTATCTCGACAAACTGGACTAGCATATCATCTTAGTAGCATTGGTAACTAGTAAAGGCAATATAGTTCAGCGTAGCATATTGATAATTTTGTCATCGATCGATGTACAGCTACGTACGTCTGAGCATCGATCGATGTACAGCTACGTACGTCTGAGCATCGATCGATGTACAGCTACGTACGTCTGAGCATCGATCGATGTACAGCTACGTACGTCTGAGCATCGGATC